>JAUKWE010045930.1:0-22024 GCA_032356425.1 Cumathamnion decipiens | reverse complement strand
GCGCTGCGGCCGCAGCTCGAACGGATCGACCGCGAGTTCCTCGGCGCGCTGAAGCGAACGCTCGCCGCCGCGGTGGCGGAGCTCGAGGGCTGGGAGCGCACCACGCGGGCGCGCGCGGGCGCCGCGCTCGTGGTCGCGCTCGAGGACGTGGTGCGCCGCGTGGCCCAGCTGCACGTCGAGCTGGCGGCGATCTCGACCTGGTGACGTCGAACGCCCCACGCGACCTGGCGGCGCTGCGCATCGCGTGGACCGCAAGGCACGGCGATCGAGCAACCGCTCCCGGCCGGCGGCGGGCCCGAGCCGCTGGATCGAGGAGCTTGTGGATGAGGAGCCGTTCGTGTTCACGCGCGGCTGGGCGCACGCAGCCACGCGGCGAGCTCGCGGTACGCCGCCAGGCGCTCGCGCGTACGGCCGTTGGCGAGGCCACTCGAGGACGGCGCGACGAACACCGCCGCGGCGCCGAGGCGTGCCTCGGGATCGCGGCCGAGGCGCGGGGGCGCGTGGTCGAACAGGAGGCGATAGATGCCGATCCCGTTCAGCATCACCGCACGCGGGGCGGCGCGGGTCAGCCGCGCGCGAAACCTCGGCAGCGCCGCGCGATAGGCGGCAGCCGGAAAGTCATCGGCGCGCGGCGACCACTCGTGGAGCAGGTCGGCGAGGCCGATGCCCAGGGCAGGCAGGTCGCGGCACTCGGCCGGCGCGAAGCGGCGCGGCGTGAGGCCGGCGTCGTGGAGCAGGTGGTAGAAGCGATTGCCCGGGTTCGCGTAGTGGTACCCCGTGTGCCACGCGAGTCGCGACGGGTTGTAGCCGACGAACACGACGTCGAGGCCAGGCTCGAGCACGTCCTTCCACCGGCGGCTGGGCACCGGCGGAAGTATATCGGGCGCCGGCTGCGGTCGCGCCGGCACTCCGGACGTGGACCGTGGCGACTTGCGAGCAACGGTTTTGGCGGAATACTCGTCCTACGAAGGTGCGGAAGCTGCCGCCCGGCATTGCGCTGTCCGTCACCCTCCACGCCGTGGCGGTTGCGTGGGTGGCCGCGCGCGGGTCTCCCCCGCGCCTCCCCGCCGAGGTTGCCTCGACGACCCCGATCGAGATCGTGACGGTCGACAGGCCGGTCGTGCCGCCGGTCGTGCCACCGGTCGTGCCGAGCGCGGTCGCGCCCGACGACCAACCGCGGGCCACCCGGGGGGCACCGGCGGTACGGCCACCGGCCACGCCGCTTCGACCCTCGCCCTCGCCAGGCGAAGCGCAGCCCCCGGCGCCCGCGATCGCCGTCCCCGGGGCCGGCTCGGCCGGCGAGACGGCGCCGCAGCCACCGGCGCGGAGCACCATGATGATGATGCGCCGTGGGGACGCGCCGCGCGCCGCGCTGCCGAACGGCCGCTGGGACGACCTCGATCACGTGCCCCGCGGGACCAACCCCGAGAAGGACCTGACCACCGGCATCCTCCACGAGTCGGGCGGCGGCACCCACACGTCCGATCAAGACGTGTTCGTCGCCAAGGTGAACCCCGACGGATCGGTCAAGCTCACCGACAGCCGGAACTTCCAGGCGCACCTCGCCCTCCCCACGCCGAGGTCCCTCGGCCGCGGCCTCTCGGGCTGGTACGACAGCGACAAGGGCCCGCGCGGCCAGGAAGGCGACACCGCGCTGGCCAAGCAGATCCAGGTGACCTCCGGCTCGACGACCGATCCCGGGGACCGCAGCAAGACCGCGATCCTCCCGGTGGTGGGCGGCCGGTTCGACGTCACCGACTGGCTGATGCGGCGGCACGGCCAGGACCCGTACGCCAGCAAGAAGCTCGCCTTCCTCGATGCGACCCGCGATGAGCGCGTCCAGATCGGCAACCGGCACCGCGCCGCGCAGCTCACGCAGTCGACCCAGCACATGCAGAAGAACCTCGACGCGCTGTGGGCGGCGACCCAGGATCCCGCGGCGCGCAAGCGCGCGCTGTTCGAGCTGTGGGACGAGTGCGCGGAGACCGGCGATCCGGACCTCGTCGCGGGCGGCCAGGCCGCGCGCCGGCTCGTGATCGGCGCGATCCGCGCGCGGTTCCCCGCCGGCAGCGCCGATGCGTTCACGCCGGACGAGCTGGCCGCGTTCGCCCGTGCCCGGCAGTCGAAGGCGACGTTTCAGCCCTACGAGTAGATCCGCGAGGTGCTATCTAGGGACATGGCCTTCGATGGCCCGATGATCGGTGGTCGATATCGGCTCGGACCTCGCCTCGGCAAAGGCTCGCAGGGCGAGATCTACATCGCGCGCGACGACAAGGCCAAGGGCGCCGAGGATCGCGAGGTCATCGTCAAGCGGCTGGTGCCGCGCGGCACCTGGAAGTCGTTCGAGCTGTTCGAGCGCGAGGCCAAGGTGCTGTCGCAGCTGCGCCACGCCGGCGTGCCGCGCCACGTCGCGACGATCGAGGAGCCGCCCGGGACGTTCAACCTGGTCATGCAGCGCGCGCCGGGCGATAACCTCCGCGATCTCTCGGCGCGCCGCCGGCTGTCGCTGCTCGAGCTGCGCGACGTCCTGATCCGCTGCCTCGAGATCCTCGACTACCTGCATACCCGCGCGCCCGCGGTCGTGCACCGCGATCTCAAGCCGTCGAACATCATGCGCGCCCCCGACGGCAAGATCTCGCTCGTCGACTTCGGCGGCGTGCTCGACGCCGCGCGCGACCGCGGCGGCTCGACGATCGTCGGCACCTACGGCTACATGGCGCCCGAGCAGCTGCACGGCCAGGTCACCGCGGCGGCCGATATCTACTCGCTCGGCGCGACCATCGTCGCGCTCGCCGGCGGGATCGAGCCCGAGGACGTCCCGCGCAAGGGCCTGCGCATGGATCTCGATCGCCACCTGCCGGCGATCGAGCCCGGGTTTCGCGCGGCGCTGGCGGCGATGACCGATCCGGATCCCGACAAGCGGCCGCAGCGCGCCCGCGACGTCGTCGCGCTGCTCGCGAAGTCGCGGCCGCCGCGCCCGGAATCCGACGCCCGGGACGCGCGCACCGCCCGCCCCGATGCGCGCGCCCTCGCGCGCCGCGAACCGAGCGCGCTCGCGCCGCGTCACCTGTTCTCGGACGTGCAGGAGCCGCTCGGCACGCTCCTGCGCTTCGGCGTGCTGTCGTTCGGCGCCGGCGGCTGGCTCGGCATGGCCGGCCTCCGGTTGTCGCTGGCGATCGTGATCTACACGTTCGCCGCGCTCGCGTATCCGGCGCGGCGCAAGCTCGTCGGCGTTGGCCACGACCTCGACGAGATGCTCGCCGAGGGCCAGGGCGGCTTCACCGACATGATGAAGGGCGCGATGGCCCGCCGCGGGCCGCGCCGCTGAGCCCGCTCCGGCCGCGCGGTCGCGCCGGAACGCAGGCTCCGCGCGCGAAATCAGGCCAGCAGCGAGCCCCCGGATGCGTCGAGGATGCCGTCGTAGATCTCGTCGACCGCGATCGCTTGCGTCAGCGTGGGCAACTCGAAGCGCTCGCCTCCGCGGTAGGTTTCAGGCGCTTGGCGCCACTCACCGCTCTCGGTGCGGCGGTAGACCTTCACCCATCGCGCGTCCTGCGCCGCGATCACGTACGCCTGCAGCGATGCGAGCGACTGAAAGTCACGGCGCTTGTCACCATCGTCGTTGCCTTCGCTGCTGGGAGACAACACCTCGACGACGACCAGGGGATTCGTGGCCGCCTGATGGTCGTGAGCGGGCCGCGCGGGCTTGCCGCAGATGATCGAGCCGTCGCTGTAGCGGCCCCGCTCGGTCGCGGCGATCCAGAAGCGCTGGTCGGAGTTGTACGAGAGACATCCGCCAGCCACGCGCACGCCGAACAGGGTCGTGAAGCGCGTCGCGATCGCGTTGTGCTCGTAGGATCCCCCGGCCATCGCGACGATCACGCCATCGATGAACTCGTGCCGCCTCTCGCTGTGCTGTTCAGTCGCGAGGTAGTCGGCGTAGGTTGTCCGACGGGGCAGGGTCAACCTAGCGTTCACGAAGCTAGCCTACCATGCCGCCACGATCTGCCCGCGCTCGCTCGCTAGGACTGGTCACGCGCTCGGCGGGGCCGTTGGGCCGCGGGCCGCGCGGCTTGACGAACACCGGTGCGGTCACGCCGCGCGCGCGACCGGCAGTGCCGCGCGCAACGTCAGCACCGCGACCTCGGCGCGGGTGCCTTCGCCGATCCGGCGCGTGACGCCGGAGAACCCGACGCCGGGCGTGACGTAGAGCGTGCTGCGCCGGACCGCCGACCCGATCTCGTACATCCCGCGGCGGTAGTGAAGGCCGGCGCGCTTCATGATGCGCTCGGTGATGCCCTTCACATAGATCTGCCCGCCGTGGGTATGGCCCGACAGCACGAGATCGGCGCCGCGCCGCGCGAGCGCCGGGCCGCGATCGGCGAGGTGACACAGGACCAGCTTGGTCACGTGCGGCGGTGCACCGGCGAACGACGCATCGAGATCGTCGTGCCGCGTGACCGGGTCATCAACCCCGACCATCGCGAGCGGCGCGCCGCGCACGTGGGCGATCGTCGTCGTGTTCTGCAGCACCTCGTAGCCGTTGCCCTCGAGCGCGGCCTTCATCCCCTCGCCCCACACGAAGTAGTCGTGGTTGCCGAGCACCGCGAGCACCCGCGGCGCCTCGAGCCCGCCGAGCTGGTCCGCCGCGAGCGCGACCTCGTGGCGGCGCCAGCACACGTAGTCGCCGGTCAGCACGATGAGATCGGGCAAAGCGGCGTTGGCCGCGGTGATCGCCGCCCGGATGTGCGACGCGGGAGTGAGGTTACCGACGTGGATGTCCGAAAGCTGCGCGATCCGCACCCCCTCGTGGCGCGGATCGAGCCCCTCGACGTACACCTCGTGCTCGGACACGTGAGGCGGCGGAACCGGCGCAGGCATCCAGCGCACTGTAGGATGTCCGCGTCGCTTGGCAATGCGGGCGCTCCCGGCCCGACCAGCCTGTGGTCTCGCGTCGTTGGCTTTGCATCGCACCCGATCGCCTGGCAGCATGGGGGGACATGGCTGTCGCGGCTCGCCCTGGCCCTTCGGATGCCCGTGTCCCTTGTCCGCTGTGCGGTGGCCTCATCCACCCCATCGCGGGCAAGTGCAAACACTGCAAGGCAGATCTGACGACCTACCACGCCGCGCGGCCTGCGGCGAATGCGCCCCTGCCGGCGCTGCATCCGGCCCCCCCGGCGAACGGCCACCCCAACGGCCACGTCAGCACGCATGCCATGCAGGCGCCCGCGGCCCATGCGATGCCCATCCCGGTCGCCGACGCGGCAGGCGCATCGCAACCGGTGTTGCCGCCCCGCCCGACCGGCCGGAGCTACCCCGCCGAGCCCCGGACCTCCGGATGGCGCAGCTGGCCCGTCCTCGTGATCATCCTGGCGACGGTCGCGATCGTCGTCGCCGTCGTCCTGATGGTGTGGCCCAGCGGCCGGCGCGATCTCGATGGCAAGCACTCGCTGGCGCCCCCGCCCGCCCCGGAGCGGATGCAGACCGAGCCGGAGATCCGGCAGCCGCCGCCGCAGGTGCCCGACCGGCCGGCGCCACCGGCGCCACCCGCACCCCCGCAAGCCGGCGCGACGCCGGACCCGTGGGCCAGCCACGCCGATCCGCTCCCGCCGGATCCCGCCCCCGACGCGATCGACGCCGACGATACCGCCGATGACCTCCAGGGCGGGCTCGACGATCCGTTCGGATCGCCGCACAAGCCCGTGCCCCCCAGCCGCCACCGCCTCCAGACCAACCACCGCGGCATGATGATGCTCGCGATGGCCGAGCACATGTGCCGGAAGATGCTGCAGTGCAGCGCCGACGATCCGACGGTCCAGAGCACGTGCAACGCGTTCGCGCGCCGGCCGTCACCCCCGCCGGTCAGCTGTCCGGCCGCCGACCGCTGCCTCCAGCACATCGACACGATGGCCTGCGGGAGCCAGAACGATAACTTCTTGCAGCTGAACGCGCTCATGACGCAGTTCCGCGACTGCGCCGACGCCGTCCGCTGCTGAGGTAGCATCGCGGCGTGAGCTTGCCGTTCGAAATTTTTCGCGACCCGCGCGCCATGCGGCGCAAGGCCGAGGATCTGCGCCGCGACGGCCGGCGGATCGCCGTCGTCCCGACGATGGGCGCGCTCCACGACGGCCACCTCGCGCTGCTCCGCGCCGCGCGCGGCCAGGCCGACGTCGTGATCCTCACGATCTTCGTCAACCCGACGCAGTTCGGCCCGAACGAAGATCTCGCGAAGTATCCGCGCGACGAGGCCGGCGACCTGGTGAAGGCGCGGAGCGCGGGGATCGACCTCGCGTTCTGCCCCGAGGCCGCGGCGATGTATCGGCCCGGCGCCCAGACCTTCCTCGAGGTGCGGCAGCTCCAGCAGCCGCTGTGCGGCGCGAGCCGGCCCGGTCACTTCGCGGGGGTGGCGACCGTCGTCGCCAAGCTGCTTCACCTCACCCAGCCGCACGTCGCGGTGTTCGGCGAGAAGGACTACCAGCAGCTCGCGATCATCCGCCGCATGGTGCGCGACCTCGACTTCGCCGTCGAGATCGCCAGCGTGCCGATCGTGCGCGAACCCGACGGCGTGGCGATGAGCTCGCGCAACGCGTACCTGTCGACCGAGCAGCGCCGCGCCGCCCGCTCGCTGTCCGCCGGCCTCGCCGCGGCCGAGATCGCGTTCGCCGGCGGCGAGCGCCGTCCCGCCGCCCTGGTCGCCGCCGCCCGCGCGCCGATCGAGGCCGAGGCCGGCACGCGGACCGAGATCCGGATCGACTACGCCGAGCTGCGCGACGCCGAGGAGCTGACCGAGATCGCGCTCGTCGAGAAGCCGGCCGTGCTCGCGCTCGCCGTGGTCATCGGCGCCACCCGGTTGATCGACAACCGCGTCCTGGGGTGACGTCCGAGCACGCGCTTCGCCTGTACCCACGTGGAGACCTGATGTACGACCATATTGCGAGGAAGCTTGCCCGGGGCGAGACCATCGTCCTCGATGGCGGCACCGGGACCGACATCCAGCGCCGCGGCGCCGCGATGCGCGACGACACCTGGTGCGCGGAGGCCAACCGGGAGCATGCCGACATCGTGCAGCAGGTCCACGAGGACTACGTCCGCGCCGGCGCCGAGATCGTCATCGCCAACACCTTCGCCACGAGCCCCCTCGTGTTCAATGCCCTGGGCCGCGACGCAGATCTGCTGGAGATCGATCAGATCGCGGTCGCCATCGCCAGGCGGGCGGTGGCCGGACACCAGGTGGCCATCGCCGGCTCGATCTCGACCACGCGGTCGTTGCTGAAGGGCAGCGGCCCGACGTCCCGGCAGCGCGAATGGCCCGAACCGGAGGCCCGCGCCCTGTTCCAGCGCAAGGCCGACAACCTCGCCAGGAGCCAGGTCGACCTCCTGATGATGGAGATGATACGCGACGTGGACTACTCGATCTGGGCCACGCAGGCCGCCATCGCCACCGGCCTGCCGGTCTGGATCGGGATCTCGGTCCAGCGGCGCGGCGATGGCAAGCTCTCCGGCTTCGGCCGCGACGACCAGCTGCTCGACGACGTCGCGCGAGTGCTGGCCGCCACCAGGCCGGCGGTGATCAGCATCATGCACACCATGCCCGACGACACCGACGAGGCGCTCGACATCGTGCGGACGTACTGGGACGGCCCGCTCGGGGCCTATCCCGAGAGCGGCTTCTTCCGCGTGCCGGACGGTACCTTGGTCGATAGCATCCCGCCCGAGGAGCTGGTCCACAAGGCCCGGGGCTGGCGCCAGAAGGGCGTCACCATCTTCGGCGGCTGCTGCGGGTTCGGCCCCGCGCACATCCGGTCCCTCGCCCAGGAATACGCCTAAGCCGCGCGCGGGTTCGACGACGCGATCGTCCCGAGCTTGGCGGCGAGGCCAAGGCGGTAGAACCGGCGCAGCTCGGCCAGCATCTCGGGGATCTTGCGCGGCCTCACGAAGGCTTGCTCGAGCCACGTCGCGTAGCGCTGGGCGTTGTCGTTCGCGGCGCGATAGCGCGCGTGCTCCTCGTGATCGAGGTCCGGCTCGTAGCAGATGTCGCCGAACAGGCGCCGGCGCAGCTCGGCCGAGACCGCCACCTCGGGCTCGGTCGTGAGCAGGCACGTGACGTACTTGTCGACCTCGGCCTGGAGCTCGAGCTCGAGCTGGCTGACCGGCCGCTCGGCGCGCGCGCAGCAGATCGCATAGATGAAGTGGCTGACGCCTTCGACCGCCAGCAGGAAGTCGCCCAGGTTGTGATCGCCCAGCCGCCGCGCCGGATCGTGGCTGGTCAGGTTGGCGAGCGCGTCCGGATCGATGAACAGCGCCAGCGCCAGCTCGCCATCGGCCTCGCAGACCAGCAGCTGCTCGCGCGGCCGGCGCGCCGGCACCAGCGCGTCGCGCTGCGCGGTGCCGACGACGAAGTCCCCCACCTCGACGCCCGTGTCGACCCGGTACAGCGCCTCGAGGCCGCGCTGGACACGGCCGAGGGTTCGCACTACTGGATCACCCGGCTGCCTGGATCCACCAGCAGCCCGGCTTGCTTGAGCTTCTTCTCCACCCACGCATCGCGCGTGCGAAGCCAGATGTCGTACAGCCGGCCGAGATCACTGGTCGCGCTCAGCTCGGCGATCGTCACCCGCTTGCGGACGGCCGCCAGGACGTCCACGAACTGCGGAAACTTGGCCGCGAGCTCTTCATACACCTCGCCGATCGACTTCCTGGTGCCCAGCGAGCGAGCCAGCTGGGTGTATGCGGTCTGGCCAATGCCGACGTAGTAGTCGACGTCGACCAGCGAGCGCGTCAGCGACTCCGCGAAGAACCCGGCGACATAGAGCGATGTGTCGCCTACTTCCTTCAGCGTACGTACCCGTTGCCCCGGGCTCTCGGCGGCGCTCGCGAGCTTCATCCCGAGCGGCTCATCGGTGAGCCGCGCCGTGGTGAACTCACCGAGCAACCCTACGAGGTACCACCCCGCGGGTTCCGAGGCATCAAGGTCGACCGCCGAAAGCGCGTCCGTCACGACCTCATGGAAGAACTCGTCCACCGAAGCAGCCAGCGTTACGTCCATACCTGATCCTTCGGCCAGTTCGTGAGGAAGGCAAGAACTCCTAACATCCTCCGCGCTTAGATCGGCCCCAAGGCCGCCTCCCCGCGGTGGTTCCGGCCGGAGGACGCGCCGTTCGGGTGCAAGCGTAGTTGCCAACGAATTCGGACGGCTAGCCCCTTGCGCCCACCGGGCAGCCGCCTTACCAAGGCGCTGTTAGCAGTCACGCCGGGTGAGTGCTAACAAAACGGCGGTTGCCGAGAACTTCACAGGAGAAAGCTAAGCCATGAACGTCCGTCCGCTTCAGGATCGCATCCTGGTTCGCCGCGTCGAGGAGGTCGAGAAGACCCGCGGCGGCATCATCATTCCGGACTCCGCCAAGGAGCGCCCGCTCGAGGGTAAGGTCATCGCTGTCGGTTCAGGTAAGCGAACCGAGGAGGGCGTCCTGGTCCAGCTCGACGTCAAGGCGGGCGACCGGATCCTGTTTGGCAAGTACGCCGGCACCGAGATCAAGGTGGACGGCGTGGAGCACATCATTCTGCGCGAGGACGAAGTCCTCGGCGTGATCGACTAAAGGAGACTGCGTCATGGCTGCCAAAGACATTATTTTTGATGAGAAGGCCCGCAACCGCGTGATGGCGGGCGTCGACACGCTCGCCAACGCCGTCAAGGTCACCCTCGGCCCGCGTGGCCGCAACGTCGTGATCGAGAAGTCGTGGGGCGCCCCCACGGTCACCAAGGACGGCGTCACCGTCGCCAAGGAGATCGAGCTCGAGAACAAGTTCGAGAACATGGGCGCGCAGATGGTCAAGGAAGTCGCTTCCAAGACCTCCGACAACGCCGGCGACGGCACGACCACGGCGACCGTGCTCGCCCAGTCGATCTATCGCGAGGGCTCCAAGCTCGTCGCCGCGGGCCATAACCCGATGGAGCTCAAGCGCGGCATCGACACCGCGGTCTCCGCGGTGATCGACTCGCTGAAGAAGCTCTCGACCCCGACCAAGGGCAAGGAGGACATCGCCCAGGTCGGGACGATCAGCGCCAACGGCGACACCGAGATCGGCGAGATGATCGCCGAGGCGATGAAGAAGGTCGGCAAGGAAGGCGTGATCACGGTCGAGGAGGCCAAGACGCTGACCTCCGAGCTCGACGTCGTCGAGGGCATGCAGTTCGACCGCGGCTACCTCTCGGCGTACTTCGTGACCGACACGGAGCGGATGGAGGTCGTGCTCAACGACGTGTACATCCTGAACCACGAGAAGAAGATCTCGAACATGAAGGAGCTGCTCCCGGTGCTGGAGCAGGTTGCCAAGAGTGGCAAGCCGCTGCTCATCGTCGCGGAGGATGTCGACGGCGAGGCGCTCGCCACGCTGGTCGTCAACAAGCTGCGCGGCACGCTGCACATCTGTGCGGTCAAGGCGCCGGGCTTCGGCGATCGCCGCAAGGAGATGCTGAAGGATCTCGCCGTGCTGACCGGCGGCCAGGCGGTGACCGAGGATCTGGGCTTGAAGCTCGAGAACCTCACGCTGGCCGACCTCGGCCAGGCCAAGCGCATCACGGTCGACAAGGACAACACGACCATCGTCGACGGCGCCGGCAAGAAGGACGAGATCGAGGCCCGCGTCCGCACGATCCGCAAGCAGATCGAGGACACGACGTCGGACTACGATCGCGAGAAGCTGCAGGAGCGGCTCGCCAAGCTGGTCGGCGGCGTCGCGATCATCAAGGTCGGTGCCGCGACCGAGGTCGAGATGAAGGAGAAGAAGGCCCGCGTCGAGGACGCGCTGCACGCCACGCGCGCGGCCGTCGAAGAGGGCGTGGTCCCCGGCGGCGGCGTCGCGCTGATCCGCGCGCAGAGCGCGCTCGACAAGATCAAGCTCAGCGAGGAGCAGGCGTTCGGAGTCTCGATCGTGCGCCGCGCGATCGAGGAGCCGCTGCGCCAGATCGCGTCGAACGCGGGCGTCGACGGCTCGATCGTCGTCAGCAAGGTCAAGGAAGGTCAGGGCCCGTTCGGCTTCAACGCCGCGACGCTCGAGTACGGTGACCTCGTCAAGGCCGGCGTGATCGATCCGACCAAGGTCGTGCGCACCGCGCTCCAGAACGCGGCCTCGGTCGCGGCGCTCCTGCTCACCACCGAGGCGATGATCGCCGAGCGTCCCAAGAAGGATGCGCCCGCGCCGGCCGGCGGCGGCGGTGGTGGCGGCGGCATGGGCGGCATGGGCGGCATGGGCGGCATGGGCGGCATGGACTTCTAGTCCGCTCGCCTACCGCACGTCCGCACCCCGCGCGGCAGCTTCGGCTGCCGCGTGGTCGTTTCGGGCTACTTCACGCAGTCGGTCGCCTGATCGGCGGTCTTCGCGGCGATCATGCATTCGATCTGGGTGTCGTTGTTCGCCGACTGGCACTGGCTGACGCACATGTCGATGCCGCTCTCGAGCTTGCTGTCGAACTCGCCGAGCTTGCGCTTGCGCTTGGCGTCGCGCTGATCGGCCGGCGTGGCGGCCAGCTCGACGTCGGCTTTCTTCCAGAACGTCAGCGCGGCGAAGTTGCGGCAACCGGTCTCGCACTTCTGCGCATCGCCCTTGCACGCATACAGGAGCAACGTCAACGTCAACGTCAGGACGAGCCGCATCTGGGCTGCGTACCACGGACGATCACCGCCCGCGATACGGTAGGCTGCGGCCATGCGTCGCGTGGCGCTGCCAGTGGTCGTTGCGGTCGGGCTCCTCGGTGTCGCCAGGAGGGCCGGTTCCGAGCCGTGGGCGGTGACCATGGAGACCGGCGCCGAGGCCGACACGAACGTCGAACGCGTCGAGTCGGTCGCCGGCTCCCTGACCGAGCGCATCGCCGCGCCGGTCGGTCGGATCGGGGCGCGGATCGAGCACAAGGACCAGCTAGGGGGTGGTGCGTACGCGTTCGGGATGTCGGCCCTCGCCCGCCTCGTGGCGAGCTCGCAGGCCAGGTCCGAGAACGTGATGCTGTACGCCGGGGAAGCCCGCTGGCTGCACGCGATCGAGGCCCGGCCGATCGCCGCAGGCATCGGCATCACCGCCGCCGATGCGCTCGCGATCACGGGCGGGACCGGCGCGCGGACGTTTCGCAACCTCGGCGCCGATGCGCTGCTCTCGCTCGGCAGCGGGGAGGACCGGCGCTTCACGCTCGCCGTCGGTGGCCGTGCCTTCTCGTACAAGCCGAGCCATCCGTTCGACTGGCACGGGCCGGTCGCGAACGCGCGGCTCGACGTCGTGCTGTGGCAGACGTCGGGCAAGACCAAGACCCTCGAGCTCGCGACGACGTTCGGGTTCGAGGAGCGGACCTACGCGAGCAACGCCCTCGCCAATGTCTGCCCGCCGATCGCGACGCCGGCCCCCCTGTGCTTTGCCGGGACCTCGCTGGCCCGGCGCGACCGCTATCAGCACGCGAGCTTCGAGCTCGAGTGGATCGGCGAGGTCGTCGCGACGCTGGGCTACCAGCTCACGGTGATCGACTCGAACAGCGCCGGTCAGTCGCTGGTTCGCCACCGGATCATGGCGTCGGGGACGGTCGAGCTGACCGACAAGCTGTTCGGCACCGCGATCGCGACGCTGCACCTCGACGAGTATCCCGACGGGGTCCTGGTCGAGAAGGATCTCGAGCACCAGGAGTTCACCAACCTCGAGGACGAAAACCGCAGCTCGCTGCAGGTCCGGATCGCGCGCGAGCTGTCGACCGCGTGGTCCCTGGAGGCGCGCGGGGCGATGTGGCGTGACTTCGGCAACACCGGGACCGCCTCGTTTCGTCGCGAGCTGATCTATGGCGGTGTGATCTACGCGCACTGAAGGGCCGAGCGGCCGTGCGGCCGTGGCACAGGAGGTGAGTCAGCTTCGATCTCGTGCGCGGTCGTATGAAATCACACAAGGTGGCACGAGGTCGGAGCGCTGCGCGCAACTCCGCTCGCTGACCTCGCGCGATCAGCGCTTGCTGCGGAGCTGCCTCGAGCGCGCCTCGAGCTCGAGGCGCCGCTTCCTCACTTGCTCGAGCCGCCGGGCCACCGCTTCGCGTGCCTGGTGCGCGGCTTCGGCGCGCTGCGTCGGGTCACCCGAGAGCTGTGCGGCGGTGAACAGCTTGATCGTCGATGCGTCGATGACATCCGCGAGGACGATCGGCACGTTGTTGTCGAAGCCCGACGGCGTCGAGCCCGGCGACGTCGGCAGGTGCGACGCGCCATCTTCCGGTGGCAAGGTCAGCCCGACCTCGCTCGACTTGTGCGCCGCGCCACGGAGCGGCTGATCATCATCGCGGCTGGCCAGGTCGCCGGCCCGATCGTGCTGCTTGCGTAGCAGGGCGAGGTGCTCGAGCTCGGCGGCCTGCGCGTCCAGCCCGGCGAGCTGGCGCCCCAGCTCGTCTTCACTCCCGCGCAGCTCGACGGCGCGCTGGTCGAGTTCTTCTGGATCGGCGAGGGGATCGACCTCGAGATCGGGCAACACGATGCGGTGCGGCACATCCTTGACCTGCGTCCCCAGCAAGCCGCTCACTCGGTCGAGCTGCTGGGCGCGCCGCGGGATCGCACCGGCATGGCGTTCGGCCTCGACCGCGACAAGGTAGGCGCGACGCGCACTTGCAAGGCGGGCGCTCGCCTTCTCGAGCTCGTGGGCCGCAGCGCCCAGCTGGTTCGCGGTCTCGGCCGAGCTGGACAAGCTGTCGCGCAATTCTCGGTCACGGTGCCAGGAAGCGCGTTGTTTTTTTAAACGATCAATCGCGTCGAGCTCATCCTGATAGCGCTGCGCGAGCGCTGTGCGATGCAGGGCGAGCTGTGCGACCCAATGCTCGGTATTCTTCGCAGCTGTCGCCGCATTGTCCGTCGCAGCCGCCAGTTGCGCCGGCGGTTCTGCCGGCGGCGCTGCCGGCGGCGCTGATTGTGCCGACGCCGTGGAATTCACCACCAAGAGCGTCAGTACGAGCAGCCAACGAACCATGACTCCTGCCAGCTGATAGCAGTCGGCATGCCACGCCCAGGTACCTAGTACCACCCGCCTGGTTCAGGAGATTCTCGCTGAACTTGCGCTGGGCCGATCCTCACGCCTCAGATTCCTGAGGACGCTCCCCCGCCAGCCGCAGGGTCAGATAGCGCAGCGCAGCTGTGACCATTGCAGCAACGCACGCCAGCGGCTCCCCGTCGGGGCGTTCCCACACCAGGTAGTCGCGGCCCTCGACGTCGACCACCGCGTGATAGCGCAAGCGGCGCAGCCGATAGCTGCCGCACGTGAGCGAATCGCCTTCCAGGGCAATTCCGTGCTCGAGCGGGCGGCCGTACCGGCACATCACGCGATCGACGGCGACCAGCGAGAGCTCGCCGGCGGTGCCATCGTCGTCGTGGATCCACAGGTGGTCGCCTTCGCTGGTGGCCCACGTCCGGGCGCGCACTCCGTCTGCCTTGATTCTCTCATCGAGGAGTAACACCGGCGTTTCTACTACCTCAACACAAGGGATCTCTCCAGGGGAGTCGACAAGTTCAGCTCCGTAGAGAACTGTCAGCCGATCGTGCCCGCGTGGCCGATCGTTGCGCTCGGCGATCGGGAGATCTTGTGTTGCGACACCCGGGACACCGCTTGCACCGGCGCAGATCACCAGGGAAAGTCCCCCCATGCCATCCGCCGTGGGACCGCGCTTTCTGCTCGTGCTGATGCTGGCTGCCTGCGGCGGCAAGCTGTCAGAACATCCCGCGGAGAGCGTGACGAAGTTCTTGCCGGCCACGCTCGAGGTGACGCGTCCCAAGGAAGGCGAGCCGCGCGCCGCCAAGGTCCGGATCTACACGGACGCCGGGGTCCGCGCCCTGCCCCACTGGAAGGAAGACATCACCGACCAGCTCGACTACGCGAGTCAGCTGCTGCAACCGATGCTCGGCGTCAGGCTGGCCGTCGAGTCGTGGAAGGAGTGGGCGCGCACCGGCGATCCGCATGACGCGCTGCGCGAGCTGATCGTGGCCGACCCGGCCGACGACGTGACGTGGGTGATCGGCTACGTCGCCCCGCCTGACACCGCGAGCACCGCGATGACCGAGCTCGGCGACGCGCAACCACTCGGCCACCACGTGATGCTGCGCACATGGGCAGAGCAGCCCGAGATCGCTGCGCTCGCCGGCAAGCTCCCGGATCTCAAGGATGCCGAGCGCGGCGAGGTGATCAGCGCGCACCGCCGTCACAAGCAGACCGTCGTGCTGCTCCACATGATCGCCACGACGCTCGGCGCGATCGCCGAGGCCGATCCGACGTGGATCCAGCACGTGGCGTATGCGCCGAAGCAAAACACGTTCTCGAATCGCACCCGGGAGCTCTTGCAGCTCGCGGTCGACGGCCGGCTGTCCGGCGATTCCAACCTGGCGCTCGCGAGGAAGCTCTCCGATGCGATCGAGAAGTCCGAGTGGGGCGGCTGGATCCCGGCGGCGCACGATCAGGTCCTCGCCGCGCTGCACAACGTCATCGATGCCAGCCGCTCGGGCAAGACCTTCGCCGACGTGCCGCCCGCCGCGTACGACGAGTGGAAGCGGATCTCCGAGCTCGCCAAGCGCGGCCAGACCAGCGACGCGCTGGCCGAGCTCGAGAACCTGTTGACCGCATATCCCGGCAACGCGACGATGCACGAGCTCAAGTGCGAGATCATGCTCGGCAAGCCAGGCGTCGCCGACAAGACCACGCGCGCCACCTGTGCCCGGGTTGCCGAGCTCGCGCCCGGAGATCCCACCGTGCACCTGGCGGTCGGCGAAGCGCTGATCCGCGCGGGTGATCTCGCGGGAGCGCACGGCGAGCTCGCGCAGGCCGAGGACAAGATCGCCAACCTGCCGGCCGGCGGCGCTGATGCCTGGCACCGGCTGATCGGGATCTACGCCGGCCTGGGTGCGCTGACCTGGACCGAGGCCGCGCTCGCGAAGGCCAAGCTCGAGAACGACCCGGCGGCCGCGCAAGCCGCGCAGATCCGCGCACGGTTCGGGATTCCGCGCGGCGCGAGGTTCGTGGCCCCCGACCAGGAGGCGACCCTGGTCGCCGCGATCCGCGGCGTGCTCTCGCTGATCTACGCGAGCAAGTTCGGCGACGCCGAGCGCGCGCTCGCGGCCGCCGACAAGAAGTGGCCGAACGCGCCGGGGCTCACCGCCGCGCGCTGCGACCTCGCGTTCCGCATGGGTCGGTTCGACGCGGCGCGCGCCGAGTGCGCGCGGGCCCTGGCCGCCGATCCCGGTGACTCGTGGGCGCTCTACCTCCTGGGGACCCTGCTGCTCCGCGACGCCGGCACCACGAGCGCCGGCATCGAGAAGCTCAAGCAAGCGATCGCGGCCGATCCCGATCTCGGTCAGGCCTGGCGGACGCTCGCGAAGGCCTACGAGCGCGGCAACGACAAGGCCGCGTTCGACCAGATCGCCAAGGCCTACGCCGCGAAGTTCGGGCAGGCGCTGCCCCGGTGACCCGCGAGACCCGCCCCGCGTGACGACATCGCCGTATACTCGGCCGGTGAGCATCATGCGCCGGCTGTTCTCCGCCGACCACCGCGCGGCGGTCGCCGCCGAAGCGGCCGGTGACGTCGAGCTCGCGGCCGAGCGCTACGCCCTCGCGGGCGACCATGCCGGCGCGGTCCGCATGCACCTCGCGCGGGCCGCGCGGGCCCCGACCCGGCTCGGCGAGCTCGCCGCGCTCCGCGACGCGATGCGGTGGGCCGGTGACGATCCGGCGCCGCGCAAACAAGCCGCCGCGGCGCTCGGCAAGGCCCTGTGGGAGGCGGTGCGCGCCGAGGGCATCGCCACCGAGCGCGACCGCGCCAAGGTGCGCGAGGCCGCCGAGCTGCTCGTGATCGGCGAGGACCACGCGCTCGCCGGGGTTGCCCTCGAGACGATCCACGATCACCTGGCGGCGGCGAACGCGTACTCGGCCGGCGGGCTGGTCGAGAAGATGGAGGCCGCGCTCGCCAAGGACGACGCCGCGCTGCACGCGGTTCACGAGGAGACCGACGCGTTCGCCGGCTATCAGACCGCGATGCGGGTCGGCCGGCGTGACGAGGCGCGCGCCGAGCTGGTGCGCGCGGCCGCCGCCGCCAGCTCCGCCGCCGAGTACCGCCGGCTGATCGATCAGCTCGATACCGCGATGCTGTCCGCCGGCAAGGTGGAGCTCCGGCGCCGCGGCAAGCCGCTGATCGTCGCGTGCGCCGCGCCCAAGATCGTGCTCGGGCGCGATCCGCTGTGCGATCTCACGCTGCGCGCCGGCGGCGTGTCGCGCCAGCACGCCGAGATCGAGCACCTCGGCCAAAGCTTCACGCTGCGCGATCTCGATTCCCGCAACGGGACGAGCCTCGCGGGCCTGCCGCTGGCCGGCCGGGTGCCGCTCGCCGTCGCCGGGCAGCTCGGGCTCGGCGACGAGTGTGCGATCGACTTCGAGGTCGCCGGCGAGGTGCTGCTGCTGCGGGTCCGCGGCGGGCTCGACCGCAGCGTCGCGCTGATCGCCGGCACCTCCGGCCAGCGGCTCGAGCTCGCCCCGCTCGGCCTCGGGCTCGACATCATCTTCCAGCACGGCCGCCCGCTCCTGGGCCGCGGCGGCTGCCACACCGTGACGTTCAACGACGAGCCGCTCGGCGACGTGCGCGTCCAGCTGATCCGCGGCGACCGCCTGCGCGCGGATGGCGACGAGATCGACATTGGCTAGCGACAAGCCATCGCGGTGGCGCCGGTGGTTCGGCAAGCCGACCGCGCCGCCGGCGAGCCCGGCCCCCGCGTCCGCGCCGCAGCACCTCGGCAGCGCCGACGAGGTGTTCCTGGCCAAGCTCGTCGCCGACCTCGCGGACGGCAAGCAACGCGACCAGATCGGCACGCGGGAGGTCCTGCACCACATCGACGGCCTGTGGACCTCGGGCCACGAGCGCCTCGCGATCGAGTGGATGGAGAAGCTCCTGTCGGTGCCGGAGGTCCCGGCGTCCGCGACCGCGCCGCTGCGCGCCGTGCTGGTCGAGCGCTACGAGCAGCGCGGCGAGCTCGACGCCGCGCTGCCGCACCTCGAGCAGCTCTGCGGCGACGCGCGCCACGCCCTGCGCGCGCACTACCTGCTCGCCGAGCACGCGCGCAAGCACGGCGATCACGAGCGCGCCCTGCGGCACTACGAGGCGGTGCTCGGCCACGACGTCGACTACCCGAACGTCCGGATGCGCGTCGAACGCCTGCGCGCGCTGACCGGCCGCGCGGCCCCGGTGGCCGGCGAGACCATCGCTGGCGGTGACGTCGCCGGCGTCCAGGCCGGCGCGCGCTATCGCCTGGTGCGCGAGCTCGGGCGCGGCGCGACCGGCGTCGTCTACCTCGCGCGCGACGTCGAGCTCGAGCGCGACGTCGCGATCAAGCTCCTGCACCCGCACCTCGCCGGCACCGAGCGCGCCGACGCCCTCGCGCGGTTCTTCCACGAGGCCCGCGTCATGGCCTCGCTGCGCCACCCCAACGTCGTCGCCGTGCTCGATCTCGACGAGGCGTCGCGCCGCATCGTCATGGAGCTCGCCGCGGGCGGCACGCTGCGCGACGTCCAGCGCGACAAGGGACCGCGCACCCTGCGGCGCGCGATCGAGCGCCACGGCCAGATCCTCTCCGCGCTCGCCGCCGCCCACCGCCGCGGCATCGTCCACTGCGATCTCAAGCCCGCCAACCTCATGTTTCGCCGCGACGCCGAGCTGCCCGGCGTCGAGGTCATGCTCGGCGACTTCGGCGTGGCCCACCTCCCCGACGCAAGCGGCCGGGCCGCCACCGGGGCCCGCACCGAAGCCGTCGGCACCCTCGCCTACATGGCGCCCGAGCAGCGCCGCGGCGAGGTCACCCCCGCCGCCGACGTCTACGCGAGCGCCGTCGTGCTGTTCGAGATGTTCACCGGCCGCACCCCGTGGGCGCGCGAGGCCGTCATGGGCGGCGCCCGCAGCGCAGAAGACTTCCGGCTCCCGGCCGCGGTGTACGCCGGCGCGCCGGCCCTCGCCGACGAGCTCCAGCACCACATCATGCGCCTGGGCGATCCCGATCCGGCGCGGCGCCCGACCACCGCCCAGGCGCTCGCCGAGTCACAGCGCTTGCGCGAGCGCATCATCGCCGCCGGCGCCCCGTGACGCGCCCGTAGGACCCGGCGCGCCTGATCAAGCCCCCCGGCGCATCGCACCACGAGCGCGCGCATGCTCTTGGCCGAGCCTGTGCGGGGTGAACCTGGTACCCAACCTGGCCAACCTGGCCGGTGATGACATGCCGGACGCACCCACGTAGGCGTTGCGAACCGGTCGCGCCGCGACGTACCCACGCCCTATTTCGACTTGCGCGTACCTCGATAAGCGTACCTGGGACCTCGGGAGAGCGTCGGCCGGCTTGTGACCGGCGCGTGCAAGTCGATCCAGCTGGCCCAGACGCCCCGCTCACAACCCTGTGCCTCGTGCCCACGCTCCTTCCGGATAAATTTATATTGGGAGTCCGGATAACCGGAGAAGAGAGATGGCGGGCATGGCAAGCCGCCTGACATCCTGCGGGCGCCTCGCGTCCGGCTCTGCAGGCGACGCCGAGTCGTACGGCGGGCAAATCGTGGCAAGGCCGTCGATCCTGGCGCGGCGCGTCGGTACGGACTGGCGCCCACGTGGGCGTCACGTTGACCATCGGCGCCGACGCTATATGTCAGTATGAACCGGCTCCACGACGAGCGCGGCAATCGACTCGGCTTTCTGACAGCACAGGTGTGCATGTAGCCCAGGCGCACCGGAGTTGACCTCCGGCGGGAACGCCTCGAAGTAGGTCCGCGCCAGCTCCTCGGTCGGCGGCAGCGGGTCGGGTAGCTCGCCAGGTGCGGCCAGGAGCACGCCGAGCCAGAGCGCGGCGTAGGCCTCGGCAGGGCCGGGAGTAGGCGTTTGTGGTGGTGGGCATGCCGAGGTTATCGGCGGGGGCGCGCGGAGGTTGCGTGGGCGCCCCCTAGCGCCAATGCCGATCACCGAGGTGGCGCGTCAGCTGGACATCGCTCTGCCGGCTCGCGACGGCACTCGCACCGTCGCGTCGAGTGCGTTGACCCAGGCCTGGACCGATTCCCCACGCTCTCCACGCCGCTTGGCACGAGGCTTCCTGCGCTTCCTGGCCACTCGGCCAGATCATCTAACCCCTTGATCACAGGTCCAAGAAAACGCCCCGAGGGGTCCGATCTGGACCACTGAACAAGAGGCAGCCAGCCGGTACTGAACAAGCCGCAGCACCAGTCGCGGCGAACATCCGATCGGGACGTTAGGGGGGATCGACCGGCCCGGGATCTCTTCGTCTCAGAGGCGATTGAGAGGTACCGACGAGCGATTGAGAGGCACCGGGCGATTCAGCACCAAAAGCCCGGCGGCCCTGGCGAACGTCCGGCGGCCTTGGCGAGCGTCCGGCGGCCCTGGCGAGCGTCCGGCGGCCCTGGCGAGCAACCGGTCCGTAGCAACGAAAATCGTGCAGCACGATCCGACGCTCGGATCCTTCGCCAAATCTTCGCCTCCGGCCACGGGATCCAGCGGAACCCAGCGGCCTACAGCGGAATCCAGTCTCGTCCAAGTCCCTGAGAGGCTTGCAGAGCGCCGACGACAAACGGGTTTCGGAGCGTCTTTCTCAGGTCACAAGCCGGCCGGAGTTCTCCCGAGGTCCCAGGTACGCTTACCGAGGTACGCGCAAGCCGAAATAGGGCGTGGGTACGTCGCGGCGCAACCGGCCATCGCAACGCCCACGTGGGTGCGGCCGGCATGTCATCACCGGCCAGGTTGGCCAGGTTGGGTACCAGGTTCACCCCGCACAGGCTCCGCCCACGGATCACACGCGAGGTCAAAGGTCGCCCCAGGCGAGCTCTCGGCCGAGACCTTCGCGCTGATGCGCCAGGCCCGTAGCGTGCTCTCCGACGAGCATGGCAGCCATCTCTCCGACGACCAGCTCGTCGCCGGGCTGTGCAGCGCCGTGCTCGACGACGCTCCGGCGACCGAGCCCACCGGCCGCGCGAAGTTCCAGATCGCCGTCACCATGTGCGAGCGCTGCCGGCAGGGCTGGCAGACGGGCGCCGGTGCGAAGATCGCGATCGGCCCGGCCGCGGTCGAGCGCGCCACGTGCGATGCCCAGCACGTCGGATCGATCGATGGCGCAATGCCCGAACGCGCGTACCAGGACGTCTCACCGAGCGTCGCGCGCCTGGTGTGGCACCGTGACGGTGGCCGCTGCCGCGTGCCCGGCTGCCGGTCTGCACGCGGGCTCGAGCTTCATCACCTGGTTCATCGCGCCGATCGCGGCGGCCACGACGCCTCGAACCTGGCGCTCGTGTGCAGTTCTTGCCATCAGGCACATCACGCCGGGGCACTGGTGATCACCGGCACTGCGGATCATCTCGAGGTTCGCCGCTCGGCCGAGCCGAGTTCGCCTCCTGCGCCCCGGCGCCCGCCGCCCACGTGGGCGCGGTGGGCAATGGCAACGCCCACGGTAGGCAATGGCAATGCCCACGTGTGTGGGGTGGGCGCGGTGGGCAATGGCAATGCCCACGTGGACGGGGTGGGCAATCGCGGCCACGCCACGTGGGCGCCCCGGCGAGCTCTCGACGTTTCAGCGCCGACCGCATGTATGGCATCGCGGCCCCCGGACGCGCCCTGGGCTCCACCTACGCTACGGCGGTGGATGCCGGGGCTCGGTCATCGCTGGACACTCACGCAGCGAGTGGCCCTGAGTACCGAACACAACGGCTGCAACTGCGGCCACAAGCTGGGCGCCGCGCTCGGCGGAGCGAAGCCGGTCCGGCACGCGAGAGCGGTAGGTGGCAATGGCCTTGCGGCCGACGGCAGAGCGATGGGATCGGGCTCGAGGCCGCCTGACCTGGGGCGAACCCCGCCTTTGCGCCACCATGCACCGCCTGGCGCCCGCAGAATGGTCACGGCGGCTTGCTATGCTCGCCAGTGCGCAGAACGCCCTGCGGGCCACCGCTTACAGATCGATCCCCGCGCCCGTACAGACCAGCGTGGCGCGCCGCCGCGCGTCGCCCGCCA
>JAUKWE010045819.1:0-22210 GCA_032356425.1 Cumathamnion decipiens | reverse complement strand
CCCGCTGGCCGCGGGCGGCACGCTGGCGGCCAAGCTCGCCGACCGTGCGATCCAGGCGCGGGTCGACGCCGCGGTGGCCGCCGCGATCACCCTCGCCGCCGAGCCCGAGACCGACGGCAGCTGGCACGTCACGCTCGCCGTGCCGCTCGACGCGATCCGCCTGGCGCTCGGCGACCCGCGCGCGCTGCCGCCCGCCGGCGACAGCGGTCCGCCGATCATCATCGTCGAGGGCGTGGCCGCCCGGCCCGCGATCGGCTGGACGGTCGCAGGCATGGCCGCGGCGACCCTGTGGGTCAAGGACGTTCCGGCCTGGGCGAAGGACGCCCCGCGCGTCACGGCCCGGTCGGCCAAGGCCGGCGCGATCGATGTGGATGTCGCTCCCGGAACGGCCGCGACGCTCTACGTGCTGGTCGCCGAGTGACCTCGTAGCGCGGATCCGTGACCGATCGCCCAAAACTTCGGGCGGGGGCGTGTGTCGGGCAAGAAGGAGCGGTCGCTGCAGCGGTTTGCTAGGCTGTGGCGACGTGAGGATCCTGGCTATCGTTGTGGTCGTCGCCGTGCTCGTCGGGGGGAACACCGGGGCGCGCGCCGAGGACGTCGTCGCCTACCAGGTCGACGGCGATGCCGACGCCGGGGCGGCGGACGCGCGGGTCGAGGCGCTCGACGAGGCGTTCGCCAAGGCGGTGACGCAAGCGCTGGGCGATCTGCTCGAGCCCGACGTGCGCAAGCAGAACAAGCCCGTGCTCGATCGCGAGCTCCTCGGCCACGCGCGGCTGTGGGTCGCGAAGTTCACGGTCACCCGGGAAGCCGTCACTGATGACCGCAAGCAACTGTCGGTGTCGGTGCGGGTCGATCGCGACAAGGTGCGCGCCCGGCTCACCGAGCTCAACATCGCGACCAAGGTCGCCGGCGAGGCGCCGGCCCCGAACGCCCCGAGCGTGACGGTGCTCTTGCGGGTGGCCACGCCGGACGGGGTGCGTGCCACGTACGGGCGGGGGGCCGAGAAGGAGATCTCGGGCCTCGCAGCGTTGGCGGGCGCGCTGCGCCGGGCCAACCTGGTCATCAAGCGCGCGCCGGCTTCCGGGCCGGCTGCGAAGGCCGACGGAGAGATCCCACTCGACGACGAGATCGCCGAGTCTCTCGCGTCGGAGGTCAAGGCCGATCTGGCCGCGATCGCCGGGGTCTCGATCGGCCCGCCCGTGCCGCTGCGCGGGATCGACGCGGACGGTGTCCTCGTCACCGCGCACGTGAGGCTCGTCGATCGCAAGGCACACAAGGCGATCGGGCAGGGCTCCGTGGTCACGGCGGCGCGCGGGACCGATCCGGGTGTGGTCGCCTATGCTACTGATCGGGCGCTTCTGGCCGCGACGGCCGATGTGCTGCCGCCGCCGGCGCAGAAGCTCGCGCAGGTGCAAGCCTTCAGCGGGGACGACAGGCCGATCGGCGCGCCGGGGATCGTCCTGGTGCGGCTCGCGCGCAGCACCCCGTGGGGGATGGTGCAGTCGGAGATCAAGCACTTGATCGGTGCCCGGGGGGTGACCAGGGCCACCTTGCGCCACGTCTCGCCCGCGGGCTGGGTGATCGGCGTGGCGACCGCCGAGTCGATCGATCGGATCGCATCCATCGTGAAGAAGCCGCCGGCGACCGATACCGCGGTGGCCGTGAAGATCTCCGGGGACCTCGTCGAGGCGACGCTGTCCGGGGCGCCATGACGCGCGTGGTCGCGGTCGCGGTCGCGGTCACGGTCACGGGCTGGCTCGGGGGTGCCTGCGGCCCCCGGATCGGCCCCAACGGGGTGACCTCGGACGACGCGATCGTCTACCTCAGGAGCAACGTCCGCGACGCACAGGTCTATATCGATGGCCGGTTCGTCGCACCGCTCAACGCGCTCGGCGGCGGCGTGGCCGTCGAGCCAGGCGCACATCGCTTCGAACTGCGCCACGAGGACTACTTCTCGAGCTACCGCGAGCTCCAGCTCGCGCGAGCCGAGCACAAGAAGATCGCGATGGAGATGGCCGCCATTCTCCCCTGAGTGCCCGATGATGGGAGACGCTCCTACCTCAATCAACCTATTGAAATCGATTAGATTTCACTCGTCACAGGGGGGCTAATTCTCCGGGGAATCTGCAGGTAAAAAGCGCTGCGTTAGGTCTTCCGTTCGCGGGAGAAACATGTACAATCTTTTCAAAGTCGGAGGCGGGTACCTATGTTTTATGTCAAGGATCGCAAGAGCTTGGATGCGAAGATTCAAGCTCCTTTCGTGATGGCTGAGATTCGGGCGCTTCGTTCGTCGATCTTCAAGTCATCTCCAGAAGTCCAACGCGCGCTTGCCATTGCGACCTCGGTGGAACAGAAATACGATCTCAGTCGTCCCGATCTGTTCATCCCTGCGCTCGAGACCTTCTGCGCCATCCTCGATCCCCTTTCGGGGAGCGTGCTTTCGGGCACGGTGCGTCGAGCTGGCTACGAGATCTTTCCGCAGCTTGTCGCCATCCTGGGAATTCCCGCCGCGAACGTGAAGTCTGCGATGGGGATCAAAGATGCCGGGGATGTCGTCAAGGTGGTCAGCGATCGCTACACGGAATGTGTGCTCGGCTCTGAAGCTGGCGCTCTGGTATATACGACCACGAATTTCGGTATGACTGTTACCGACACGTCGATCGTACCTTGTCAGCTGAATATCGGTGTTTACCTGGGAGCAGGCAAGTTGACCGGCTTGTTCCGCGACAGCGCGCTGGTAGAGAAGCGCTGCCGGGGTAAAGGCGACAGCGTCTGTTCCTATGACTTCACGTTCTAGCTGAGCGTCCTTCCGGCCTCCGTTCTCGCACCGTCCGGTGCAACGCTTGGCAGCGGAACGATCGTGGCCATCATCGGCCGCGTGGCCATCATCGGCCGCGTGGCGAGCATGGGTAACATGCGACACGGGAATAGCCCCGATTGGGGCTAATTGCTCGAAACTCGATGGCTTGGAACCTACGTCGACGCGCGTAGCAACGTGATCTCTACAGCACATCGATCGCCGCTCTTTGTTCAGGAGACGGTGTCGGTGTCGGTGTCGGTATGCGCCTTTGTCTCCGCGTGAGCCATCATGGAACTGCCGTGTTGAGGCACCTCCACACGAGACATCAAGGTGGCACCGTGCGCAGGCAGATCCACCTGATCCAGCGAGGGGCTGGTGCGAGTGAGCTCGCCCGGAGAGAGCGGCCGGCTGAGCTTGATGGCCCGGTTGGTCGGCTTCTCGCGGTAGAACGGCTGCGTCCGCAGGTCGCGCACGTCGTGGCTCGTCACCCAATCGTGCATCTCGGCAATGAAGTTCGTGAACCCGAGGAACAGCTTGTCGACGATCGCGATGGTCTCCTCGAACTCCTGCTCGGAGAGCTCGAGCGACTCGAGGTAGTTGATCCCCTCGTCCGTCCCCATGAAGTGACCCGTCTCCACCGTCAGGTGCTTGCTGCCAAAGTAAACGAACGGGTTATTATCAATCTCCCGGCAGACCTCGGCCGTCGTCGACTGGAACTTGTAGCCGGTCGCCTCCACCGTCTCCACGATGGCTAGCAGCTGGTTGGGCGTGGCGCGCGAGGCGACCGCGATCAGGTCGTACGTCAGCATGCGCGTCCTGCGCGTTGCTTCGCTCCACGTGAACATCATCGCCTCGGTGAGGCTACAGGCCTTGTCGAGGCCAGCGTTCTTCATGTCGCGAAGCCACCAGGGCCAGTGGGTCGCGTCTTCGTAGGTGTGGATGTTGATGAGGCGCTGAAGCGGGCTATCCACCGCTTCGTTGCGGAGGATGTATTTGTTGAAGTCCATGAAAGAAAAGACGAAGTGAGCCATCATGGGCATGAAGCAGAGGCGCTGCTTCGGATCGATGCTCTTGTCCCGGAGGTACCGGAACATCGGCTCCTGTTCAAAGCGCTCGCTGCATGCAGTGATGTGTGCCAGGACTCGTTTCATATAGATGCTCCCTTCGAATTTGAAAAAGAATATGGATTGCGCGTGTTTATGCGCGTCTGTGTAGATCGTACGGAACAGAAAAACCTCGGCCACACCACACTTGATCTCGAGTCGCCAAATACGTACCGACGGAGAAACAGCGTGCCGTTGACGGGCTCGTGAGCTCTTCGAGAACCAACCCCTGCTGGCGCTGTGCGTTGGAGCTCTTCGTAGGACACAGCGGGTTCATAAATACAGTCCTATAGGAATTAAGCGTAGATGTAAAAATCCGGGGATTGACAGGGTTCTTCGTATGCAACCTGACTCGTAAAAGCGTCCTAGAAAGACTTTGCCCTATTCTCAGTCAGAAAGTTTGGGAAGATCGCTAACGATAGCTGTCACCATCGATCTTACATGAGACTCATTCGCGTAACGGGCGCATCACATGTTGCTCGATGTGTTGGGTGCAAGTGCCAACCACCTATCTTTCCATGTGCGTTTATATCCTACACATCGGGATAACCATTGACCCGTCCGATGCCCCGCGGCGGGCGGCACACGCTCCGGAAGAATTGGTGACAAGTACCAGACTGTTATGGTTTTTTTGCGTTAGTGGGAGCTCCCCTTGCGCGGCCAATCCACGCAGGTCGCGAGCGCGATCGGCGCGATTTGGCCAAGCGTTAGACGGCATTGACTGAACTCCTGGTCAGTTCAGTGCGCCTCACTATCTGATCGAATTGCCCTGAGAACGGCACCTAGCGGCGGTAGGCAGCGGGGGCCGAGAGCTGCGGCTAACCGTCAGGCGCGTCTGGACGAGGCCCGATAGCCAATTGCGAGCAGCAGGAGCCACGGGCCGCCGGCCAGGAGGGTGGAATCGAGGCCGGGCACCCACCAGGTCGACACCAGGATCGCGGTGATCAAGGCGGCGCCGGCGTAGGAGCCCAGCGGATGACCGGGACGGCGAAACGCGATGTGTGTCACGAAGATCATCAGCCAGACGAACAGCGCGCCGAACAGCGCGACGCCAAAAAACCGCTCGTACGCTGCATCGGACCACAGCGCCTTTGCCAGCGCGGCCGCCCCGAGGCCGACGCTCGAGACCAGGAGCGCGTTCACCGGCGCGCCACGCCGTGTGACGGTGCCGAGCGCGCGGGGCGCGAAGCCAGCGCGCGCCAGCGAGAACAGGGTTCGCGAGATCAAGTAGAGGTTGGCATTGGCGCTCGACAGCGCGGCGCTCAGCACGACGAAGTTCATGACGCCCGCCACCGCGGGGATGCCGAGCTTCACCAGCACGGTGACGAACGGGCTCCGGTCGTCGCTCAGTTGATCCCACGGGATCAGCGCCGTCAGGAGCGCGAGCGTCACGATGTAGATCGCCGACAGGGAGACCACCAGCCGCAGCATGGCGGCCGGGATCGTGCGGCGCGGGTCGGACGCTTCTCCCGACGTGACGCCCACGATCTCGACGCCGATGAACGAGTAGATCACGACGCAGCAGCCGAGCCAGATCCCCTTGGCGCCCAGCGGCACGAAGCCGCCGTGACCGGTGAGGTTGGCAAGGCCGATGGCCGGCGCGCCCGTGCCCCCGAACAGCAGCAGCACGGCAAGCCCGACGAACAGCGCCACGGCGACGAGCTTGATCATGACCAGCCAGTACTCGACCGCGCCGAGCTTGCTGACCTCGCGCGAGTTCAGGTACAGGAGCACGCCCGCGAACGCGAGCACCCACACGGGGCCGGGGACGTCCGGCAGCCAGAAGTCCATGTAGATCGACGCGGCGACCAGCTGGGCGCCGGTGGCGATCACCTCCATCAACCAGTAGCTCACGCGCACCGCGTAGCCGGCAAACGGCGACAGGTACATGCCGGCGTAGACGCCGAACGCGCCCGCCGTGGGATGGGCCACGGCCATCTCGGACAGGGCACGTCCGAGCAGCAGCGAGATGACGGCCACGATCACCGACGACAGGATGACGGCCGGTCCCGCCACCTTGACCGACAGGCGGCTCGCGAGGAACAGGCCGGTCCCGATCGCGCCGCCGAGCGCCATCGTCGTCTGCTGGGCCGCGGACAGCCGGCGCGACAGCCCCTGCTCGTTCGGGACGGCGAGCTCCGGATCGGCCGGCGTCATGGGTCAACCTATCATCGGTTCGCCCGCGATCGTGCCCGGCTGCGGGCGTGGCCGTTCGCGGATGCCAGGCTGCGGCGGAGGCGATCCCCGATCCATCCGGTCGCCGCCACCAGGACATAGACGACGAGCGTCAGCGTCGCCATGCGCGGGTAGAAGCCGAGCTGCATGGTGTTGTACAGCGCCAGGCCGAGGCCGCCGCCGCCCGCGAGGCCGACCACCGTCGACGCGCGCAGGTTCATCTCCCAGCGCAGCACCGTGTAGCTGACCAGCATGCCCCGCGCCTCGGGCCATACGCCCCACATCAGGATCTGCAGCGGGGTCGCGCCGGTCGCGCGCAGGCCCCGCAGCGGCAGCGGCGAGACCTCCTCGAACGTGTCCGCGTACAGCTTGCCCAGCACGCCGCCGGTGTGCACGCCGAGCGCCAGGGTTCCCGCGAACGGTCCGAGGCCGACCGCCAGGAGGAACACCAGCACCCAGAGCACCTCCGGGATGGCGCGCAGGACCGAGAGCGCGGTGCGGCACAGCCGGCGCAGCGCGAACCGCGCGAGCCACCCGGCGCCCCACGACCGATCGTCCTCCGCGGACGCGGCGGCGGCGGGGATGCCGAGCAGCAGGCCGATGACGACGCCGACCAGCGTGCCGATCACCGAGATCCCGAGCGTCTGGGCCACCGGCCCGAGCACGGTCCGGAGGTAGGCGGGGTCGAGGTCGGGCGGGAACAGCCCGCGCGCGAAGTCCGCCATGCGATGCACGGCCCGGGCGTCGAACACGTCGCGATCGAACAAGCCCACCGCGGCGCCACAGGCGACGACCATCGCCGCCGCGAGCCCGAGCCCGAGCGTGCGCCACGCCCGCCGGGGCACCCCCCGGCGCAGGCGCTGGTGCCCCAGCATCCCGGGGGGCGCGTTGGCGCGCAGGGCACGGCGCAGGGCGGCGCTCCCGGCATCGGTGAGCCACACCAGCCCGAGCAGCGCCCCGGTGAGCGTGACGATCTGCCCGTACGCGAACATGCGCATCGACAGCGCGATCTCGTAGCCGATGCCGCCGGCACCGACGAGGCCCAGCACCACGGCGGCGCGCACGCAGCACTCGAAGGAATACAGCGTGTAGGCCACCGCGCTCGGCCGCGCCTGGGGCCAGATGCCGAACACGAAGATCTGGGCGCGCGTCGCGCCGGTGCTGCGCAGGGCCTCGAGGGGGCGTGGATCCACGTCCTCGAACAGATCGGCGAGGACGCGCCCCAGGACGCCGCCGTAGCTGATGGCGAGGGCCAGCACGCCCGGGGCGGGCCCGAGCCCGAGGCCGACCACGAAGACCAGGGCCCACACCAGATCGGGCACCGCGCGCAGGACGCCGAGCACGCCGCGCGCCCCGGCGCTGAGCCACGCCAGGAGCACGCCCCCCGGGGTGCGCGGCTCGCTCTCGAGCAGCGGCCCCCGGCGGAACAGCGTGGCGGTGCCGAGGATGCCGAGCGGCACGGCGACGAGGATCGAGAGCGCGGTGCCGGCCACGGCGATGGCGACGGTGCGGGCCGCCGCGAGCGCGACCAGGCGCAGGAACGCCGGCGACAGATCCGCGGGGAACAGGCCGCGGACGAACGCGCCGACCTTCTGGTGGGCCTCCGGATCCAGCAGGGCCGACCACCTGACCTCGGCGACGCGCGCGCTCGCGATCACCACGGCGGCGGTGACCCCGGCGAGGATCGCCCGGCGGAGCCTAGCCTGCGGCGGGCGCATGGGGGCAGGGCGGTGGTGCCGGCTCCGGCGGTCCGGCCGGCGCGCCGCGGTAGAGCTCGTCGAGCACGCCCGGCGAGACCGCGTCGCTCCGGGTATCGAACGCCACCCGCCCGCCGCGCAGCGCGATGACCCGCGGGAACAGCCGCAGCGCGAGCGCGACATCGTGCAGCGTGCACACCAGCGTTCGCCCGGCGCCGGCGAGCCCCAGGAGGAGCGCGGCGATCGAGTCGCGGAGCGCCGGATCGAGCGCGGCGAACGGCTCGTCGGCGAGGATGACCTCGGGGTCCTGCATGACCAGCCGCGCGATCGCCACGCGCTGCTGCTGTCCGCCCGACAGCTCGTCGGCGCGCGCGTCGCGCTTGTCGGTCAGCCCGACCTGGGCGAGCGCGGCCATCGCGCGCAGGGCGTCGGCGCGGGCCGGCGAGATCGCGGTGCGCAGCGCCCGGAGCAACGACCACGATCCGAGCGCGCCGCACAGCGTGTTGTCGAGCACGGTGAGCGACGGCACCAGCAGCGCCTGCTGGTGGATCGTGCCGATGCGGCGGCGCACGGCCCGGGCCCGGCGTGGCGACAACGCCGCGACGTCCTGGTCGTGGAAGCGCAGCGTCCCCGCCGACGGGCGCAGCGTGCCGCCCAGCAGCCGGAGCAGCGTGGTCTTGCCGGCGCCCGACGGGCCGATCACGGCGACGCGCTCGCCCCGCGCGATGTCGAGGCTGACCTGGGTGAGCGAGGTGACGCCGCCGCGCCGCGACGGGTACACCTTGTCGACCGCATCGAGCCGGTAGATCACCGCAGGAGCCCGGCGCTCGTGGCGGCCTCGCGCAGCTGGTCGTAGCTCGCGTCGTCGGCCGGGACGTACCGGGTCGCCTGCAGGAGGTCGAGCACCGCCTTGTGCTGCGGATCGCCGGCGTCGAGCGCGAGCATCGCCTGGCGGAACGCCTCGGCCACCGCCGGATCGAGCGGCCTCCGCGCGCACCACACGTAGTCGAAGAATGGCGGCGTCGTGTAGAACACCTTCAGCTTCGCCGCGTCGAGCTTGCCGTCCTTGGTCAGCCGCTGGAACACGGCCTCATCGAGCGCCCCGGCGTCGACCTGCCGGTTGGCCACCGCGAGCGCGGTCGCGTCGTGGCCGCCGGTGTAGATCGCCCGGGCGATCACGCCGGGGTCGACCGCGGCCCGGCGCAGGTAGTACTCGGGCATGAGGTGGCCCGAGGTGGAGTTGACGTCACCGAACGCGAACGTGTGGCCCGCGAGATCGGCGAGCTGTGCGATCGGCGAGTCGGCCTGCGTCAGGAACAGCGAGTGAAACGCCTGATCGCGCTCGCGCTGGACCAGCGGCCGTGCCCCGAACCGCTTGTGCGCCTGGACGTAGGTGAAGCCGCCGAAGTACGCGATATCCACCTTGTCGGCGCCGAACGCCTCGACCACCGCGGCGTAGTTGAGCGGCACGGTCAGCTCGACCTTGGCGCCGGTCTTGCGCTCGAGGTAGGCGACCAGCGGCGCGCTCTCGCGCGCCAGCTTCCCGGGATCCGTCGTGGGGATCATGCTGAGCCGGAGCGTCTTGCCGGACGCCGCCCCCTCGGACGCATGCTCCTTCGAACAGCCGGCGGCGCCGGCCGCGAGCGCGACGATCAACAGGGCCAAGGACCATCGGGCCGGCAGCGCAGCGAGCATGGCGAGACGCATCCCACGAGGAGCCTCCGGGCGTAAAGCGGGAGCGGCCCAATGTCGCGCCGGTCCTACCAGACGTTCAGCACGGGCACCCCAGGAACGGCACGGTCAGCTGATCGATCGCCTCGCCGCTGGCGCGGGTGAGCAGCGTATCGTAGGGCAGCCAGGGCTTGCCGAGGAGCTCGAGTTCGCCATCGTCGTCGACGTCGATCAGCGCGTCGATCGTCTCGATGCCGCCGAGCTTGCGGAGCTGGACCGGCACGAGCTTGCCGGCGTCGACGCGAAACAGCCCCCACACGTTCGCCTGCGGGGCGCCGCAGCCACCCTGGACGTGGCCGTGGACCGAGACGAACGTGACGCCGGTGCGCGGGTGGCGGAGCACCTCGGTCGCCATCGTCGCGTCCTTGTGCCATGCGCCGGCCTCGCCGCCGGTCGCGGTCGTCTGCTCGTCCCACTCCCGCTGGGTGTCGCGCGCGGGTGCCGACGCGAGCAGCGCCGCACGCGCGGCCACCTCGAGCGCCGGATCGGTGACCGGCGTCGGGACGACGACATCGGGGAGCATGGCGTCGCGTGCGAACCGGCCGGCGCAGCGATCGAGCTTCGCCGCCAGCACCTTGTGGCCCGCCTTCATCAGGCCGCGAGCGTTCCACGTCTCCCCCTCGCCGGAGCCCGGCGCGGCCCAGCCCGGATCGCCGACCACGCGCGCCACGACGGCGAAGCCGACGACGCTTGCCTCGCAGGTATTGTCGACCTTGACCCGGCGATCCTTCCACACCAGGTGCATGAGGGGAACATCGCCATCGGCCACCGGCGCGATCGCCGCATCGATGTAGTCGTCCTTGGCCAGCCGGATCTTGCCGTGCCGCGGGACCGGGAGCTCGTCGCCGTCATCGTCGAGCATCCGCAGATCGGCGATCTTCAGGTAGGTCGCTCCTCCGGCCTGAAACACGAACATCAGCTGGTTCGCGTGAACTTCGGGTGCCGGTGGTGCGGGCGGCTGCGGGACCACCACGGGCGGCACCGGCGAGGGCGCCGCGATCGCCGGTAACGCCATGGGAGCGTGGCGGGCGACCTCCGGGGCCGACGATGACGCCAGCCCGGCGACGACGGCGACGATTCCGAGCGAGCCGCTCGCGCCCAACGCGATGCGGTTGGGGACCTGGCTCGCAACGCTGGGCAGCAGGGACATCCCGGCCGGTTTTGCAAGCTTCGCGCCGCACCGGCATGCAGGCATCACGCTGACTTGCGAGGCGGTGACCTCTCCGAGACACACCCGCGTGGACAGGCGAACACAGCGGATCGCGCATGCCGACCGGCGGACACGGCAGCGTTCCGATCGGGGAGCAGCGAGATCCAGCGGAACCGCGGCGGGTCATCGCAGATCCTGTCGCTGCCGAGCCCGCGGTGGCGCGGGTGCTGCGGCAGGCCGGTGCCGATGCGAAGGCGTGCAGCCAGGGCGGGGGCGGGCCGCTGCCATCGCCTGGTCGATCAGGTTGAACGCGCCACCGGGCGCTGCTACGCATCGGACACGATGAAGGCCACTGCCATTGCCGCTGCGTCGATCGCCGCCCTTGCGTTTGCTGCCACCACCCATGCCGAGGAAAAGCGCGCGAGCCCCCACGCCGACGTGACCGCCACCCTCGCCGGGAAGAAGCTCACGGTGAGCTATGGCCGCCCCTATGTGAAGGGCCGCGTGATCTTCGGCGGCCTGGTTCCGTGGGGCGAGGTGTGGCGCACCGGCGCCGACGAGGCCACGACGTTCACGACCGAGGCCGACGTGGTGATCGGCGGGCTCAAGGTACCCAAGGGCGAGTACGCCCTGTTCACCGTCCCGACCGAGAAGCAGTGGACGCTGGTGCTGAACAAGACTGCCAAGCAGTGGGGCGCGTTCAAGTACGACGTCACGCAGGACCTCGGCCGCGTGCCGATGACCGTCGCCAGCGCCGCCAGGCCGGTCGAGCAATTCACCATCGAGATGGTGCCGGCCGGCAAGCGGCTGACCTTGAAGCTGTCGTGGGACAAGACCGTGGCGTCCGTCGCCATCGCCCAGCCGTAGCGACGTCGCCTGCGCTGCGAGATCGCCGAGCGGGGCGTTGTCGCCTTCCGGGGGCTGCGCGATGTCCCCTTGGCTATGCTGGCATCGGGCTCATGTGTACCGAGATGAGCGCCATCCTTCGCAAGCGACCGATGAGTCGGATCATCTGACGCTCGTCGAGGCTGGAACCGTCGCGCTGCATCGCCTCCAGGATCTGCCGGCCGGTCATCGTACCATTGGCCCGCTGGAGGAACGGCAAGACCGCGGCCTCGGTGACGTATGCGGTCTTGCCCCATCGGGTGGCGACCTCGAAGCGCAGGGAGCTCCTCTGGTGCTCCGGGGCATCTTCATCGGGATCATCGGCTTCGACCTGTCCCGCGCCGACGTCGGCGAGCGCACCATGCCTCGTGTCCCAGTGGACCATCACGCGCGGGATCGCGAGGCGCAGGTAGAGCTGGAGGACCGAGTGGTAGCTCTCGTGCTTGGTCACGACCCGGTCTCCCATCACGCAGCAATCGACTCCCGTGTAGAGCAGACACCACAGCGCATCGAGCGGCGTCTCGACGATGGGCTCACCTGCTACATTGAATGATGTATTGATAATGATCGGGACTCCGGTCTGGCGGTGGAATTCTTTGAGCACGTCGTACAGCCTGCCATTCGCCTCCCTGGTGACGGTCTGGATCCGTCCGGTGCCGTCGACGTGCACGACCGATGGGACCAGCGCGCGCTTGCTCTCGCGAAACCTGGCGATGCGGAGCATGTACGGGCTCTCGGGCGAGACCCCGTCGAGCTCGAACCAGTCATTGGCCTCCTCGAGTGGCACGAGCGGCGCGAACGGACGAAATCCTTCACGATGCTTCACCCGGCTGTTCAGGATGTCTTTGAAGTGGGCACTGCGAGCATCACACAAGATGCTGCGCTGGCCCAAGCTGCGTGGACCGAGCTCGGAGCGGCCGTCGAACCAGCCGACGATCTTGCCCGCGATCAGCTGCTCGACCGTCGCCTTGACGATGTCCGCGGGCCGGACCACCTCGATACAGGGTGTCTGCTCGATGGCGGCGCTGACCTCCTGATCCGAGTATTGCCTGCCGACCGCGTCGTGCACCAGCTTCCTGTGCGTGTTCTTCCCGGTCGTCTTCCACAGGCCGTGGTAGGCGGCCCCGATCGCGGTGCCGCTGTCCTCGGCCGCGGGCATGATGAAGACGTTCTTGAAGCCGGCCTCGCGGATGATCCGCTCGTTCGCAACGCTGTTGAGCGCGACCCCGCCCGCGTAGCACAAGGTGTCGCACTGGGTCGCTTCGCGCGTGCGGCGCGCCAGGTAGAGGAGCGCCTCCTCCAGCGCTCGCTGGGCCGACGCCGCCAGGTCGAGGTAGTCGGCCTCATGGTGTGGCCACCGGTGCGCATGGGGAAAGCGCCTGGGCACGGTGTCGTGAAAGACGAACCGCCCGTCGACAATGTCGAAGAAATCGGAGATCGGGATCCCGGCCTTGCCGTAGGGCGCGAGCCCCATGACCTTGCCCGCTCCGTTCATGGGATCGCCGAAGATCTGCGTCGCCGCTGCGCCATAGAGTCCACCAAGGCTGCCGAAATGCGGCATGCCATGCGCACCGAAGACCGCACCTGGCGTCAGGTCGCGCTCGCTACCGATCCACCTCCGGCGCTTGACGAGGTGTTTCTCGATCGACTTGATCTCGACGCCGCTCGCGACATAGATCGACACGGTCTCGCCGCCATCCAGATCCCCGCCGACCACGGTGGCCTTCTCATCGTCGCTGAGTTCCATGCCACCCGAGCCCATGCCGTCGACCACGAGCACCGCTGCCTCGGCCGCACCCGAGGTGCTGAACGCACCGAACGCGTGCCCGCGGTGGTGGCCGATCGTCGAGCTCGAGATCCCCCGGGTCGTCAGCTGCAGCACCGGGTTGAGGAAGATGTCGTCGTCGGGGTTGAACACCGGCTTCTGCGCGCAGTACCCCACGTGCGAGAGGTCCTCGACGCGGATCCCTCCTGCATCGAGGCAGTACTGGAGCGCCAGCGAGCCGTGGGCACCCTGGATCCGCGCTCGCTTGACCCGGGTCAGGCGCTCTTCCTGGACCGCGGCGACGATCTGGTCGCCGTGTAACAGGCAGACCGCGCCATTGTGCGAAGCACTGATACCAAGGATCCATGGCAAACGCGATGTGCTCATTCCATCTCCTCTTGAAATAGCTCTACCATGCAGGTGCGTTCTGTCGCACGCCGAACACAAAGAATGAGCGTGCGCTGGATCGCTATACGTCGCAGGGAGCAGGACCGTATCCGCATGGAGTCGAGGCTCGTGTGTAACGCGTCATAGCAGCACCAGCACCCCTGCCAGCACGCCCAGGACGCCGCAGCCAGACCACAGCACGGTCTCGTTCAACGAGAAGATCAACGTGCCGAGCGCGGGACCAATGATGCTCCCGAGCGACCAACTTGCCGTCAGGAGGCCTATGTAGCGGCCGCGCAGGTGACCGGGCGCGAGCCTTCCCACGTAGACATCGGACAGGGGGGAGCTGATCATCTCGCCGAACGTCCACAGCGCGATCGTCAGCCCGATCGCCAGGGTGCTGGTCGCCGCGGCGGTCAGCGCGAAGCCGACGCCGGTGAACACGAACCCGACCGCCATCGCCGAGCGCTCGGGGAAGCGCTGGGTGATCACCGTGACGCCGAGCTCGAGCAGCACGATCAGCGCTGCGTTGACCGAGGCGAGGAAACCGTAGGTCGCCGCCGAGTGCCCGGCGCCAAGGATGTGCAGCGCCAGCGTCGAGTCCATCTGCACGATCACCACCGTTACCGCCAGCGTCGCGATCAGGAACTGCACGAAGCGACGGTTGGCGAGCGCGCCGGTCAGCCAGTGGCCACGTTCGTGGGGCGGCACCGGATGGCGGGTGCCTCGTGGCAGCGCGGTGATCGCGATGAGGCCGAACAACAGCGAGGTCGCGGCGTCGGCGGCGAACAGATAGAAGAACGAGTAGTTGACGATCAGGCCACCGGTGATCGGGCCGGCGGCAAAGCCGACGTTGGCCGCCAGGCGGTACAACGCCGACGCGGCGAGCTGTTGCTCGGGAGGGCATAGGTCGACGATCAGCGCGGTCGCGGCCGGCCGGAACAGGGCGCCGCAGACGCCCGCGCACAGGGTGATCGCCACCAGGCCGGGCAGGTTGTGGACCTGCGACAACGTGAGCACGGACCCCGCCGACGACACCATCGAGATCGCGATCGTGCTGCGCCGGCCGATGCGGTCGGCCATGTGCCCACCGATGAACGAGGCCACGAAGTTGCCGATGCCGTACACGCTGAGGATCAGGCCCGCCTGCGCGTTCGAGAATCCCTGCCGCGTCAGATAGAGCACGAGGAACGGCATCACGAAGGTGCCAAAGCGGTTGAGGAACGCGCCGGTGCACAGGAACCACACCGCGGGCGGCATGCCGCGGAGGTTGCGGAACAGCGATGGGGATCCTGCCATATCCATCAACCCATCCAGTACACGCACTTGATCAGGATCTGGTCGAGGCCTGGGCCGTCGCGGAGCGCCGACGGATGCAGCCCCGCACCCTCGCCAGGCGCGAACACCCGCGCGGGCGACTGGCCGCGGGTGAACACGATGAACAGCGTCGAACCCGGCAGCGCTTCCCAGCGCAGCACCGCATTGACCTGCAGGGACGTCTCCTCGGTATCAGGGTTGACGCTCGGAGCGCCGCTGGCCGCAAGGTCTTCGAGGCGGATCCGCGGCCGCGGATGTCCGGGATCGACCAGGTACGACGTGAAGGCCGAGTAGTGCTCGGCGGCAAGGAACAGCTGCGAGTAGAGCTGCAGCGACAGGCGCGGTGTGAAGGTGTAGTTAACGCGCAGCGTGGTGGACGCGCTGCGGGCGGCTTGCCGGCCGAACATCAGCACGCCCGGGGCAGCGCCGGGGGCCACGTAGTGCGGTTCTCCGACGGAATAGATCAACCGGGGCCCCAGCTCGATCTCGAGTTGAGGCAGCGCGTGGGCGAGCAGGCTGCCGCTGAAGGTGGCGTAGGTGCCGTTTGAATGACGTTGCGACTCGATATCAACGCTCATCGAGACGCCTCGTCGGGGATCGCTGCGCCCGTGCAGATCGAGCCCGGCGCTACCTGCGCGCTGCAGCGCGGCGCCCGTCCCGATCTGCCGGTCATCGAAGTATCGGGGCGTGACGTACGCCTCGGCGGCCAGCGTCCAGAAGCTATCGAGCTTCCAATCGCTGCGCACCGTATAGCCTTGCAGGATGTTCAGCAGCTCGAGGTTCCGGTGATCGAAGAAGTTGAAGCTGAGGCTGGTTTCGAGCACGCCGGCCATCGGATCAAGGAGCCGGTAGCCGAGCGAGGCAGTCGTGTAGAGGTGGTTCTGCCGATCCATGTAGCCGAGATCGTTGAAGTCGAGGTGGCGGCTGCGGCCCTCGAACTTCACCTCGGCCAGCACGTTTCCACCCTCCTTGGCGAGATCAACCTTGCCGCCGCTGCCGGCGTCGCCGGGCGCGAGGATGGTCCCGTCGAGCATCTGGCGCGGTGGGCCCCCGGCGATCTTCGAGATCACGCCCTGCGCGGTCAAGGCGTATGCACCCGAAGCCGATCGCCAGCGGCCATCGAGGCCGGCAACGTAGGCGTCATGGAAGCAGCGCTGCCCGCTGGTCCGGATCGCGCCGTCCGGGCAAAGCACGGTCCCCGGCCGGGCCGGATCCTCGTTGACAGGATATTCGCTCACCGGCTCGAAGCGATGGACGGCGGTCCCGAACAGCCCGAGGTAGGCGTTCTTGCCCGTCGCCACGCGCAGGCGCAACGCCTCCACGGCGGCGGACGGAGCGACCAGCCGCGACGACGACATTGCCGAGGTTGTCGGTTGCACCTCCACCTCGTTGCGGCCCGTGGCCGCGGCGAGCGCGCCGATCGTCACGTGCGATCCGAGCGTACCAACGAGCTTGCTGGCGGCGTAGATCTTGGTCGGTTCGGGCGCCGCGGCGGCCTCGCCATCGCGCACGACGGGTGTCGGCGGCGCGAGGCCGATGCGACGCGAGTACAGGAGCGGGATCGGGGTCTGGAACACGTCGAACCCGGCGATGAAGAACGCGCGCGTCTCCGGATATTGATGCTCGAAGGTCGCCAGGTTCAGCACGGATGGATCGGATTCGGCCTGAGCAAAATCGGGGTAGAACGCGGCGTCGAGGGTAAGGTTCTGTGTGAGAGGAATACGCAGGTCCAGGCCCGCCGCCAGGCCGGTGTCGAGCTGGGAGCTCGGCGCCAGATCGATCCACCGGGCGCGCGCCAGCGCAAATGGCCATAACTCGAGACGCCCCCTCGTCGCAAGCTTCCTCAAGTTGCCCAGGCGGCCGTAGTGCGAGACCTCGCCCGCGGTGGTCAGCGGGATATGGGACCACTCGATGGTCTCCTGCAACGTCGAGATGTAGCGGCGCGCTTGAAACCCCCATTCCTGTTCATCGAGCACGTCGAAGCGCAGGATCTGTAACGGGATACGAAACTCGGCCGACCATCCATGCGCCGTGCGAGCCGTATGCGCTTCCCAGATCTCGTTCCAGTCGGTCGACAGCTGGGTATCGTCGAAGCGGACACCATCGATCATGGAGCCCGCCACGTTGACGGTGAACGCGAACGCGCTGGTGCCATCGCGGCGGCTATCGATGTTGATCGCGACGAAGTCCGACTCCACCGGCTGGTCACGCCGCGCCAGACGGGCGACCACGGGAGTTCGTTGCTGGACACAATCGAACGCCACGAACAACGCTTCGTCATCGTAGACCACCCACATCGTGGTGCGTTCGCTCGGTGAGTCGCCGTCATGCGGCGATTTTTGCACGAATCGATCCTCGGGGACCGCCGCTTGCCAGACCGCATCATCGAGCTTGCCATCGATGATCGGGGGGATGCTCGTTCGCGTCGCAGGAAGCCGTGGCACTCCGGCGCCGCTGCGCGCTGGCCCCTGCGGTCCACCGGCCGGCGGCAGTGGCTGGGCGCCCACCGCGCCTGTGTTGGCGCACCACAGGAAGATGAGGAACCCGGGCATGAGGCAGAGGGCCAACGCAACGCAGCGAAAGGCAGCAGCGCTACCCCGCCGCGGCCACTCGGCAGTGGTCACGTGCGGCAGCACCCTGCGGGGACCATGAGATATGTTACCGTGCGGGTGCGGGCGCACGCAAAGGTGAACGCCGCGTTTCGCGGCGCATGGTTGCCATGCATCGACAATACTACCGTGACCCTATGACTGCGCAGCCGCGCGGCGGATCGCATCCAGGTGCAGCCCTTGATCTTCAGGAGTTACGGGGACCGCCCAGGTGTAGCCGCCGACACCGGTATGGATGTTGACAACCTTGCTGCGGCTGCTGGCGCCCACCGTCAGGCCAGCCGCGCGGTCACCGATCAAGTACAGGCCAAACACCAGGTTATGCCGGATGGCCTCGAACTCGGAGGTGTATGGCAGGTCGATGCCCTCGAACGTGATCGCCTTCTGTGCGATCCACGCGTTCGCGCCCTTGGCCTCGATCGACGCGCGGAGCTCCTCGGTGGTGTGATCCGCACCCATCAGCACGCCGCCACCACCGTAGGACGAGCCCAGCTTGAACGCCAGCCCCGCCTTGTCGTGCAACAGGCCTTCGAGGTTGTCGCGAGTCACCTCTACACTGTGCGGCACGTACCGCGCGATCGCATCGCGCTCAGCCGCCGTGAGCAAGTGCTGATAACCTGGATCGCAGAACAGCGCGAACCAGCGCTTGTTGGTCCGCACCTCGGTCTCGAATGTGTTGATGATCGTAGCACCGCTGTCGCGCAGCCGGCACATGAATGCCCCGGCGTCGGTGATGTCCTGATACATGAACCCGCGGTGCACCAGCGTCCGCCGCCCCTCGTGCGGATCGAGCCACGCCTCGGGGTACTCGTTCTCGTAGACCAGCCGGATCTCGAGCGCCGGCAGCGCCCGCGTCAGGTGCTGGCGGAGCAGATCAAAACCGAAGTATCCGTTGCCGCGGTTCGTGCTCCAGTCACACAGGACGATACGCTCGAGCCCGCGTTGCTCCGCAGCACGGCGGAACAGGTCCACGTAGAGGTGCTGCGGTGACTCCATGCCTTCGGTGAGCGGCCAGCGCATCGCCTTGCAGAAGACCTCGAGGCAGTCGGCGACCTCAGGGCCGCCCACCGACGAGTCTCGATTGAGCTCGCAGAAGTAGAATCCGTCAGCGGACGGGACCACATCGAATCTGCTGATGACATACGAGCCGTTGATCAGCTCGCCCCAGTCCATCGTTGGCTCGAGCGCCTCGGGGATGTCGAACCGGCGCAGCAGCTCCGGCCGCGTACATTGCCGCACCAGGTGCTGCAAGATCTTGGTCTGAGCGGACATCACCAGGCGGCCCGCGGCGGCCAGTTCGTTGAACGTCGCACGATCGAACACCAGCGGGATCGGCAGCAGTGGCGTCTTGTGGGCCCCCTGCTCGGCCAGCAGTGACGTGACGCTATCGAGCGCGCCCTGGCGGAATATGCATTCCTTCTGCGCCCGCATCTCCTCGAGCCATGGTCGGATGTACTTGGCGAAATTCATTGTCCGTCCTTGTCAGTAGGTTCACCGTGCAAGCACAAGTCTGCTTCGACCACACGCCGGCCTGGCCCGTTCCCTCGGGCGCGGAAGCAGCCATCGTGCCACCGCCGTGGTTAGATAGTACGGATCTGCGAGCCGTACAACGTCGGGGCCGTTCCAACTTGGGAGAATCGGCCACGGCGAAAGTGACGCGGGTGCGATCGGACCGGGTCACAGGGCGATCGAGATCTCGTATCCAGGGAGGTCGTGGTGCGCGACGTCCCAGATCACGAGGGTTCCACTGCCGTCGAACGAGGCATGGACGGCATCGCGCGCGCCCAGCGTGCGCTCGGGTTCGCGCTCGGCGGTGGCCGGCGCCTCGGGCCGGGGCGCGCACGCGAGCAGGTCGATCGTCTCACCGCCGACGTCGAGCATCGCGCGCGTCAGCGACCATCGGCCGCCGTGCTCCTCGGCGTCGTAGCTCAGGGTCCCGCGATCGCGCGAGCCGGCGAACGAGGCCATCCAGCTCGCCGTGCCGGTTCCGCCGCCCGTCTCGGTGCTGCCGCACGCCAGCCCGACGACCGCGGGGCCGATGTCCTCGCCGAGGAGCGCGCGAGCGCGCGGACACCGCTCGATCGACTGGACGAGGATCTCGTCGTACCCGCTGCACGATGCGACCATCCGGCCGAACATCGGCAGCCCGACGGCGAACAGCATCACCACGACGACCACGAACCTGGCTTGCCGCAACCATCGCAACCATCGCTGCTTCATGATCCCGAGGTGGGCACGCAAGATGGCTCGCGCGCGGATCGCCGGTGACGGTCCGGAAACAACCCCTGGTACGGGGCTTGCCGGCACCTTGCCTGACGCCGGCTTCACGCTCGTCCGGTTCCTACCGCGATGCCACCGGCTCGGTCACGCCCGCGATCTGGGCCACCGTCAGCGGGCGTCGCCACGTCACCGCGGTGCCGTTGCCGGCGAACGTGCGATCGATGAGGCTCGCGAGCGGCTGGCGCGTCGACCAGATCGCCACGCGCCGGTCGTCGGCGTAGCGCGCGCGGTGCGGGCCGCCCTCGCCGTAGATCGCCAGGACGATCTGGTCATCGTCGACGCCCGACGCCTTCAGCCGTGCACGAACCGCCTCGGCGCGGCGGATCGCCAGCTTCACGTTGTAGTCGGGCGCGCCGATCGGGTCGGTGTGAGCGTCCAGCACGATCTTCGCGTCCGGGTTCGCGGACGCGAACGCGGCGACGTCGTCGAGGGTGGCAGGCGCTCCGGGCCGCAGCGCGGCGGAGTCGAACCGGAACTTCAGCTCGCCGAGCGCGCCGGGCTGATGGCCGCCGGCAACCGCGGCCCCAGGGGCTGCGAGCGCGGCCACACTGGCAGCGAGCAAGATCGATGTGTACCTCATGGTGTCCTCCACCTTCACCACAAGCATCCGCCGTGCCTTATCGCGTGCCGCGCCCAGGCCGTCGCGGCGTCGCAATGTCGCGTGCGAAGATCGCGGAGCACCAGCGCACGCACGTCCCCGGCTCGCGCTGGCGCCCCCAGCGCTCCGAGAAATCCGCGCACGGCGATCCGGACGTCGCTCGCCGTGAGCGTCCTGCGCCGTGGGACGAGTCACGTTGCATGCTCCGTCTGGCCACGGTGTATCGCCGCGGCCTGTGCTGCTTTGCGGCGGTGCCGGGCTCGGCGATCGCACGCCGCCAAGCTCGGCCGAAGTTGTGGTACAGCGAACCCGGTGTCGAGTCCCGTCAGCTTGCCGCCGCGTGACGCCACGCAGGTCCTGGGCCTCGTGCGCTGGCTCTTGATCGTGACGTTCGTCGTCTTGGCGTACGTCGTGCTCAGCTACCTCGCGGCCGTGCTGGCGCCGATCTTGACGGCGTTCGGGATCGCGTACCTCCTGAACCCACCGCTCGAGCGGCTGGTGAGGCGCGGCGCGAGCCGCGGGGTGGGCGCGGGCCTCCTGCTCGTGACGTTCCTGGCGATCCTGGCGCTCGCGATCACGTTCCTGGCGCCCACCGTGGCGCATCAGCTGAGCGAGTTCGTGGCCAGCCTGCCGCGGTTCTTCGACAACCTGAGCGCGTGGACCCTGACGCACCTGAACGTCCAGATCCCGTCGGACTGGAAGTCCTACCTCGCCGGCGATCACCTGCGCGATACGCTGGGCGAGGCGTCGGGGCCGATGCGCGAGCTCGCGAGCGCGGCGGTCGGCGGGGTGTTCAGCGTGCTCGGCGTGCTGGCGGAGCTCCTGCTGGTCCCGGTGTTCTCGTTCTACTTCTTGACCGACTGGCCGAACATCCTGCGCCGGCTCGACCACATGATCCCGCCGCGCCGGCGCGCCGAGGTCCGCGAGGTGGCGCACGACATCGATCGCGTCGTCGCGGGCTGGGTGCGCGGGCAGGCCATCGTGACGACGACGCTCGCGATCCTGTACGCGGCCGGCTTCACCGCGATCGGGATGCCGCTGTCCTTGCCGATCGGGCTCCTGGTCGGCGGGCTCACGGTGATCCCGTTCGTCGGGACGTTCGTCGGGGCGAGCATCGCGCTGCTCGTCACGCTCGCCGACGGCGGCAGCCTGCAGATGCTCGGCATGGTCGCCGGCGTGATCCTGTGCCTGCACCTGCTCGAGGCGGGGGTGCTGACGCCGAAGATCGTCGGACATCGGGTCGGGCTGTCGGAGTCAGGCGCGCTGCTCGCCGTGGTCGCCGGCGGCAAGCTGCTCGGCTTCGTCGGCGTCGTGCTCGCGGTGCCGATCGCGGCGACCGTCGCGGTGCTCGTGCGCTACGCGGTCAGGTTCTACGAGCACACGTCGTTCTTCGGCCACGAGTCCGATGCCGACGTCGTGATCACGCCCGCGATGGCGCTGATCATGCCGGGGGTCGTGCCCGGCGCGAAGGTGATCGGCGCCGATCGCGAGCCGGAGCTCGATCCGGAGGTCGGGCCCGAGCTCCCGCGCTCGGCGCTCGACAGCACCGCCGACGAGTGGCTGTTCGACTCCGAGCTGCCGCTCGGCCCGTCGGGGGCTCGCAGGCCCGCCAAGCCGGAGGAACCGCCATGACGGCGCGGGGGGCTCACGGCTTGCTGGCAGCCGCGGGCGCCGCGGTGCGAGGCGCGCCGGGTGGCGGCACCGGGACCGGCG
>JAUKWE010045818.1:0-73111 GCA_032356425.1 Cumathamnion decipiens | reverse complement strand
CTCGGCGGCCTGGGTGGCCTCGAGGTGCATGCGCGCACAGCGCTCGGCCTCGGCGCGGGCCTGCTCGGCCGCGAGCTGCGCGTCGCGCGCGGCTGCGATCCGCGCGGCCTGGGCCTCGCGCGCGCTGCGCTCGGCCGCGGCGCGCTGGTCACGGTTGGCCTGCAGCGCTGCCTCGACCGCCGCGCGCTCGTCTGCCAGTCGCTGATGTTCGATCGCCCGGAGCTCGCTCAGCGAGGCGAGCAGGGATCCTTCGGTTCGGACGCTGTCCATGCTCCAAACGACACGCTGGCGCGCGTCCGGTTGCACGCATCGATCGCCATCGAGCGCCGCCGGTCACCGCTCAGGGGCGCGGCCGCAGCGGGCCGGGCCCGTCGCACAACGGGCAGGCCTTGGCGACGACCGCCGCATCGCACGCCTCGCAGGCATACGCGACGATGTGGTAGCCGGGATCGCCGAGCTCGCCCAGCGGCCTGGGCGACGGCGCCTTGCCGCCGCCGCTCGCGCGCGCGGTCGCGGCGATGAGCGCCAGCGCGATCAGCTCGGTCTCGTGGCACGTCGGGCAGCGCTTGGGGATCGGCAGGCGGCTCGGCTCACCGAGCGCGCGCGCGAGCCCGCCGGCGGCGTGGCAGCGCGGGCACGCGTCGTGCGCGAACACCACGTGGGCGCAGCTTGCACAGGTGATCCGGTAGGTGCCGTCGACGAACTTCTCGCCGTCGTGGACCCAGCGGCCCTCGTCGTTGGGATCGCCGAGCATGATGTTCAGCCGGCGGTCGATGAAGCTGCAGATGTCGAGCGTGGTCGCGCCGCACGCCGGGCAGCCGGGGCCCACCGCGGCCTCGAAGCCGGTCTCGTCGAGTTGGCCCATGGGGCGCAGTCATACCGCAGGTGGCGGCTACGCGGGCGCGCCGGCGGCGTCGACGGTCGCGAGCTCCGGCGGGTCGAGCGCGAAGTCGTCGATCGCGAGATCCTCGCGCATGTGCACGGGGCTGCTGGTCCCGGTGAGCGGGAGCATCCCGACCTGGCGCGCGAACCGGAAGATGATCTGGGCCGGCGTCTTGCCGTGGCGCGCGGCGATCGCGCGGACCCCGCGGTGCACGGCGACGTCGCGGTTCGCCGTGAGCAGCGAGAACGCCTGGTAGACGATGCCGTGCTCGGCGCACACCGCGCGGATCGCGCGATCCCAGCCGTGCTCGGCGTAGCACCGGTTCTGCACGAACGCCGGCGGCACGCGCGCGAGCTCGACGAGCTCGCGGAGCTGGCGCACGGTCACGTTGCTGATCCCGATCAAGCCCACGCGGCCGGCCAGGGCGAGCGCCTCGATCGCCCGCCAGGCCTCTCGATCGGCCGGCGCGAGGCCGTCGCGCTGGGACGGGCCGTGCAGGACGAGGCTGTCGAGGTGCTCGACCCCGAGGTGCGCGAGCGAGCTGGTGAACGATTGCGCGACCTGGTCGCCGACCGGCGCCGCCGCGTCGTACGGCAGCCGGTGGTCCTGGCCGCCCAGGTGGGTGAACTTGGTCTGCACGAACAGCTCGTCGCGCCGGATCCCGGCGGCCAGCGCACGCGCGATCGCACGGCCGACGCCCGCCTCGTGGTAGTGCTTGCGCTGGTTGGCGGTGTCGATCCCGCGGAACCCGGTGGTCAGCGCGCCGAACGCGAGCGCCTCGGTCGCGTCTTCCTTCCACGCGGTGCCGTACAGGAACCCCGGGACGCGGATCCCGCGGATCTCGATCGCCCCGGCGGGCATGGCCGTCATCGGGCCCTATCCTAGCGCGCAAAGGGCGCGACTAGGCGAGGTCGTCGCAGCTTGCCTCGGGCGATGGCTCGGCCGCGGTCATGCGCATGGTCGGCTGGGTGAGCAGGTCCAGCGGAAACGGCGCGGCGTCGGGCGGCGCGAGGGGGTCGCGGAACGACAGCTCGAGGTCTTGCGGCGTCAGGGAGTCCAGCGAGGACAGCTCGACGTCCTGCGGCGCGAGCGGCAACCGGACCTCGAACGTGGTTCCCTTGCCGATCCCATCGCTCGACGCGCGGATCGCGCCGTCATGGAGCTCGACCAGCCGCTTGACGAGGGTGAGGCCCAGGCTGAGCCCGGCGCCACCGTGGGCGGCGCCCTCGCCACCGAACATGTCGAAGATCTGCGGCAGCAGCTTGCGGGCGATGCCGCGCCCTGTGCCGGCGACGCTCACCACGATATCGCCGGCGGTGACGCGCGAGGTGATGACGAGCTGCCCGTACTCCGCGGTAGATCGCGCGACGTGGTCGATCAAGGCCGTGAGGGCCTGGAGCAGCCGGGCCGGATCGCCCATCATCAGCGGCACGACGGACGCGTCGGCATCGAACCGCGCGCTCAGCTTGCGGGTCGCGATGACCGCCCGGCAATCGGCGAGCGCCTGGCTCACGATCTCGGTGACGTTGACCGTCTCCGGGTTGAGCGCGAGCTGGCCGGCCGCCACCCGCGCGATGTCGATGAGGCTCTCGACCAGCCGCGTGACGTGAACGAGCCGGTGCTCGACCAGCGAGTAGATCCGCTCGCCTCGATCGGCATGGGGATGCTCGCGTAGCAGGTCGAACGCCATTTGCAATGTCTGCACGGGGTTCAGGAGCTCGTTTCCGATGATCGCGGCGAGCTCGTGCTGCCGCCGGTCGGCTTCGGCGAGCTGCGTGAGCTTGCTATGGAGGAGCTCCGATTCGAAGCGCTTACGCTGGTCGTGCAGCTCGTGTTCGTGCAGCCGCGCCTGCGATCGGTGCAATTCCTCGGCCTGGTGTCGCAGTGCGCGCGTGCGCTCCTGGAGCGTCAAGAACACGCGCGCCTTCGCACGCAATACCTCGGCGCGGACCGGCTTGATGAGGAAGTCGAAGCCGCCGGCCGCGTACGCGTCGTCGATCGCCTCGTCTTGCCAGGCCATACCGGTCACGAAGATGATCGGCGTGCCTCGGCTTCGCTCGCGCAACCGGATCAACCGGGCGGTCTCGATGCCCGTGATCCCCGGCATCGCGACATCGAGGAGGATCAACGCGAAGTCCTGGTCCAGGAGCTTGCCCAGCGCCTCGGTGCCCGAGCTCGCGCACACCAGCCTGCGGCCGAGCGGTTCCAGCGCGGCTTCGATCGCGACGAGGTTCGCCGGATTGTCGTCCACCACGAGGATGTCGTCGCCGATGCCGATGTCGGTGATCTCGCCGGCGCTGCGCTGGTCATTGGAGCGCTTCATGTGCGATGTAGCAACCAGTAGCAAAGCGTGTGCTCGGTACGAGACCCTCCCAGGCCGCGCTCGGATCTCCCCGGGAGTGCGCGGCTTGGCACCGCGTGGATGATGCGCGCGGCGCGCTGTCCTGGATCCGCTATATGTTCAGTATTTTCAATATGCTAGATCGCTGTCACCGATGTCGGCGTCTGCGGCGAGCCGGGTTCAGATCCTTGGTGCGCGATGCGCGAGCCGCGCGAGTTGCCGTTCGCCCGGATCGAGCCGGTCCGGCCCGGCGAGCGCGATCGCCCGCGGTTGCGCGCCAGGTGCAACGCGACCCCGATCTGGTCGAGCGGCCGCGCCACGACGGGCGTCTGTACCAGGAATCGCGAGGATGATCGACGGCGCCCGGCTTCGAGCGCGGTTCGCCCACATTCTTGATTGCGCTTTCTTGCAAACGTCGTAGCGCTTCACTGTCCTGGAAGAGCACGGGATCCGCTCGGAGCGGGGGCGGCGTTCCAGGTCGCCGCGCCGGGCGTGACGTGATACATGGGATCCCATGGAATCACGGAAGCGCCGGGACGGCTACCTGAGCGGGGTCGTCAACTCGCTGCGGCGGATCACGCAGGCGATCCGCCTGTCGTCGTCCGTCGTGCAGGACACGCTGGGGATCACGGGCGCGCAGCTGTTCGTGCTGCAGCAGCTCGCCGAGGCTCCGGGAGCCTCGCTGCGCGAGCTCGCCGATCGCACGCTGACCGACCAGAGCTCGGTGTCGGTCGTGGTGAGCCGCCTGGTCGGCGGTGGGCAGGTGACCCGCCGGATCTCGGCGACCGATGCGCGGAGGACCGAGTTGACGTTGACCGGCGCCGGTCGGGCGCTGCTCCGCCGCGCCCCCGCGCTCCCGCAGACCCGGCTGGTCGCCGTGTTGCGCACCGTGCCGATGCCCCGGCTGCGCGTCGCCGCGAGCGTCCTCGAGCGTGTTGCCGGTGAGCTCAGCTCGGCGAGCGAGCCGGCCCCGATGTTCTTCGAGCCGGTGGCCGGCAAGCGTCCGGCCGCGGCGCGCCGTCGCCCGGCACGCCCGGCGCGGAGCCGAAGGAGCACCCGGTGAAGCGGCCCACGCAGATCGAAGGGACGCCGGACGCTCCGATCGAGCCGAGCGAGCCGAGCGAGCCGAGCGAGCTCTCCGACTTCACGGCGACGCGCCGGATGGTGTTCCTCGCGCTGATCGCGATCGCGCTCGGGGTCGTCGCGACCTACGTCGCGTTCGCGCTGCTCCAGCTGATCGCCCTGTTCACGAACCTGTTCTACTTTCATCGGTTCGCCTTGACGCCGGCGTCGCCGGCGAACCACACGCTCGGCGTGGCGAGCGTCGCGGTGCCGATCGCCGGCGCGCTCGTCATCGGGCTCATGGCGCGCTACGGATCCGAGCGGATCCGCGGGCACGGCATCCCCGAGGCGCTCGAGGCGATCCTCACCCGGGGCAGCCGGATCGAGCCGCGCGTCGCCCTGCTCAAGCCCGTGTCCTCGGCGATCTCGATCGGCTCGGGCGGACCGTTCGGCGCCGAGGGCCCGATCATCATGACCGGCGGCGCGGTCGGATCGCTGGTCGCGCAGCTGTTCAAGCTGTCCTCGGCCGAGCGCAAGACGCTGCTGGTGGCGGGGGCCGCGGCCGGGATGTCGGCCACGTTTGCCTCGCCGGTGGCGGCGATCCTGCTCGCCATCGAGCTCCTGCTGTTCGAGTGGAAGCCGCGGAGCTTCGTGCCGGTGGCCCTGGCGAGCGCCACGGCGGCGGCCGCGCGCACGTTCGTCATCGGACCCGGGCCGCTGTTCCCGATGGTGGCGCACCCCGCGTTCGCTGGCGTCGGCGCACTCGCGTGCTGCGCGCTCGCGGGGATCGCCGCCGGCAGCTTCTCGGGGCTCCTGACCCACGCGGTCTACGCGTTCGAGGATCTGTTCAAGCGCGTGCCGATCCACTGGATGTGGTGGCCGGCGATCGGCGGCCTGGTGATCGGGCTCGGCGGCCTTCTGTGCCCGCAGGCGCTCGGCGTCGGCTACGACGTGATCGGCGGGGTCCTGCACGAGAGCTTCGCGGCGCGCGCGATCCTGGTGCTGGTGCTGGTCAAGGGCGTGATCTGGTCGGTGTCGCTCGGCTCGGGGACCTCGGGCGGCGTGCTCGCGCCGCTGCTCATGATGGGCGGCGCGCTCGGCGGGCTCGAGAGCCTGGTGTTCCCCGACGCCGGGCTCGGGTTCTGGCCGCTCGTGAGCATGGGCGCGATCCTCGGCGGCACGATGCGCTCTCCGTTGACCGGCATCGTGTTCGCGGTCGAGCTCACGCACGACATGAACATGTTCCTGCCGCTGGTGATCGCGGTGACCGTCGCGCACGGGTTCACCGTGCTGACGCTGCGCCGCTCGATCTTGACCGAGAAGGTCGCGCGCCGCGGGTTTCATGTCAGCCGCGAATATGCGATCGACGAGCTCGAGATCCTGTTCGTGCGCGACGTGATGAACACCGACATCGTGGCCCTGTCCGCCGATGACTCGCTGCGCGCGGCGGTCGAGCTCGTCGATCCGGCCCGGCACGATCGCAGCCAGCACCTGTATCCGGTCCTCGACGCCGAGGCCAACCTGGTGGCCGCCGCGACCCACGCCGAGCTGTCGGCGTGGGCGAGCGATCCCGGCAAGCTCGCGCAACCGCTCGGCGACCTCGCGACGACGCTGCCGCCGACGATCTACACCAGCGAGACGTTGCGCGCGGCGATCGCGCACATGGCGGGGACCGGCGTGACCCGGCTCCTGGCGGTGAACCCGGCGAACCGGAAGCACGTGGTCGGCAAGATCGCGCTCCACGATCTGCTCAAGGCGCGGGCGCGCCACCTCGAGGACGAGCACCGCCGCGAGCGGATCCTCCCGTTCGAGTACCTGCTGCCGCCGTGGTTGCGGCCCGCGCGGCCGGTGCCCCGAGACCGGGAATGACGGCCGCGGTGCCCGAGGGCGGTGGCGACGGCGGTGGCGACGGCGGCGGCGGCGGCGGTGAGCGGGGCCGCGTGCTCGCCCTGCTCAAGCGCCACGGCTGGAACGCGACGTCGTTCCAGATCCTCGAGCCCGGGTTCCGCTACTGGTTCGATGGTGACGATGCCTGCGTCGGCTATGTCGATACCGGCCGGGCGTGGGTCGCCGCCGGCTCGCCGGTCGCGCCGCCCGCGCGGTTCGCCGAGGTCAGCGAGCGGTTCGCGGCGGCGGCGGGGGCGGCGGGGCGGCGGGTGTGCTGCTTTGCGACCGAGTCGCGGTTCCACGACGCGGTGCGGTGGTCGGCGCTGCGGGTCGGCGATCAGCCGAGCTGGGCGCCCGATGACTGGAGCACCGTCGTGCGCGAGCATCGCAGCCTGCGCGAGCAGCTGCGCCGGGCGCAGGCCAAGGGCGTGGCGGTGCGGGCGCTCGTGCCCGCCGAGCTCGCGCCGGGCCAGCCGGCGCGCACGGCGCTCGACGGCCTGATCGCGCGCTGGCTGGCGTCGCGGCCGATCGCGCCGATGGGGTTCCTGGTCCACGTCGATCCGTTCACGTTCCCCGACGAGCGCCGCTACTTCGTCGCCGAGCAGGGCGGCAAGGCGGTGGGGTTTCTGTGCGCGATCCCGATCTACGCCCGCCCGGGGTGGTTCTTCGAGGACTTCCTGCGCGATCCGGGCGCGCCCAACGGGACGGTGGAGCTCCTCGTCGACGCCGGCATGCGGGCCGCCGTGGCCGAGCACATCCCGTACGTCACGCTCGGGCTCGTGCCGCTGTCGGGCGAGATCGGTCCCTGGCTGCGCGCGGCGCGGCGCTGGGGCAACGCGCTGTACGACTTCGACGGCCTGCGCGCGTTCAAGGCCAAGCTCAAGCCACGCGCGTGGGATCCGATCTTCCTGTCGTATCCCCGCGCCCGCAGCGGGTTCGTGGCGATGTTCGACACGCTGACCGCGTTCGCCCGCGGTGGCCTTTTTCGGTTCGGGCTCGAGACGCTGCTGCGCGGGCCGGCGATCGTGATGCGGGTGCTCGCCGTGCTGCTCCTCGCGTGGACGGCGACGCTGGCGCTGCCGGTCAGCGCGCGGTGGTTCCCGTCGCCCGCGTGGCAGTACGGCTGGGTGGCGTTCGATGTCGTGCTCGCGGCCTCCCTGCTCGCCCTGAGCTACCGCTGGCGGGCGGCGCTCGCGGATCTCGTGGCGACCGCGGTCACCGCCGATGCCGCGCTGACGCTGGTCCAGGCGATCGTCTATGACCTGCCGCGCCGGCGGGGGCCGTTCGACCTCGTCGTCGTCGCGATCGCGATCAGCGCACCGACGGTGGCCGCGGTCCTCTTGTGGAACGCGCGGGTCCATCGCGCGAGGTGATCTCGCCGACGTGGCGCAAGCGCCATGCACCGTAGGACGCCCTCACGCGCCGGGCGTTCACGGCGCCACGCATCTGTATCGCTCCCTACCTGGCCCTGGGGGCGTGCTGGGCCGTGCGCGGCAGATCTCGCCTACATAGCGCAGGATCGAAGAAAACCTGCGACCAAATCGTAGCTTGCGCCCACTGGATTGAACCGGGAAGGAGTCCGCATGCTCGTTCATCGCACAGTCTTGCTCGCGATCGGCCTCACAGCTTGTACCTTCAACAGCTCCGACAACTCATCGGGCCCGCTGGGCGGGGCGCTCACCGTCAGCGGTAACGTCGTCGATTTCCAGACCGGCATGGTGCTCGACGTCGCGGCCAGCGTCACGACCTCGGGACTCTCGCCGGTGCCGAAGGTCACGTCGCAAGGCGCTGCCTTCACCATCGAAGGCGTCCCGGAGAACTCGGGGTTCCAGATCCTCGCCACCGCGCCGCCGGCCCACCGCGCGACGTTCAGCCAGGCGGTGATCGTGACGACCGACGACGTCATGAATGTGAAGGCGCCCTCGGTGAGCGAGGCGTTCCTGGCAAGCCTGGCGACCGCGTTCGGCGTGACGCCGTCGGCGGCCAAGGGTGTCCTGTTCGTCCACCTCGTCGATGGGGCAGGCAAGCCACGGGCGGGGGTCGCCGCCTCTAACCTCCTGGTCGCGGGCGCCGGCCAGCCGCACTTCCTCGACGCGAACCTGGCGGCAGCGCCGGCGGCGACCTCGAGCTCCAGCTCGGGCTGGGCGGTGTTCTTCGAGGTCCCGGTGGGCGTCGTGACGCTCGGTCAACCGGCCGCGACGACGATGACGCTCGACATGGCGTCGTCACCGCTCAATGCCGGGACCGTGACGATCGCCGACGCCAAGGTCACCGACGGCGCGGCGGTGCTGCCGACCAACGTGCTGTTCGCGACGCAGATCGTGCCGATCTTCCAGGCGCGCGGCTGTCAGAACTGCCACTCCGGCGGCGGAATCGGCAAAGATCTCGGCGGGTTGACGCTCGACGGCAGCGCGAACCTGATCTACAAGGAGCTCGTCACCGAGCGTCCGAACACGCGCGTGCGCCTCGCGACTCCCGAGACCAGCCTCGTCCTGACGATGCCATCGCTCGAGTCTCCGCCCGATGGCCACCCGAACGTGACCTTCACCAGCAACCACGATCCGGACTATCTGAAGCTGCTGGTGTGGATCCGCGAAGGCGCGAAGCAGAACTGAACCGCGATCGAAACGGTCTGTTCGTCGTGGTCGAGCAGCACGCGCGGATCGCGTTGTCGCTCACCGAGCAAGCGATTGCGCTGGACCCCCAATGGCCGGCAGCTGGACGCCCAAGGCGCTAACATTGCAAAATCTCGTCGCGATGAGCTGGCAGGATTCTTGGTTGTGGCGACGGGCATGCTGCCCCCGCCAGGCGCGCTCAGGTCAGTTCTACATGGTCACGCGCCGGTGTACCCAGCGTCACCGTCATTGATCACCAGCAACCTCGGTCGGGGACGCTGGGCCACGGAGGGTTGCGAGGAGGCGGCGGCCGGGTCAGTACGCCTGGATCGTCGCCCACACCTCGGTCCCGATCGTGTACGCGAGCGCGGCACCCTGGCTGCCCGGGAGCTCGGACACCACCGGTTGCCCGCCCGTGGCGGAGATCGGCCGCGGAGTGTCGAACGCCGTCGCGCCGTGGGCGAGGCGATCGAGCTGGACCCCACCGGCGTCGAGCTGCGACGCGACGAACGCGTTCCCGGCGGCGTCGGCGGCCAGCGTCCGGGTCTGGAAGGTGTGCACCGCCGGCAAGCCAGCCACGGAGGTCGACGTCGACACGGCGCTGGTCGGGATCACGTACAGCAGCGTTGCGTTGTTGCCGGCGAGGTTGGCCCCGGACACGAAGATCTGGCCGTTGCCGATCGTCCATTCGGAGAAGAACTCCTGGCCCGGTGGGTTGACCTCGGCGCCGAACGACGCGCCGGCGTCGCTGCTCACGCGCACGTGGAACGTCGGCGTGTCGGTGCACACCGCGAGCGTGCCGAGCTTGACGTCATAGACGAGATCGAAGAACGAGATGCCGATCGCCACCGACGTGACGTCGAACGTGCCGGTGCTGCGGTGGTGGTTGCGCGCGACCGACACGCCGAGGGCCGCCGCGAAGCCGACGTAGATGTCGTCGTTGAACGACTGGAGCGACAGCCCGGCGGATGATCTACTTGTCGTGCCGATCGTGATCCCCGGACCCCACGTCGCGCCCGTGTCCTGGGTCGCCCGCAGGACCACGTCATTGGTGGCCAGGATGATGCCGACGTAGGCGGTGCCGGTCGGGCCGGTCGCGACGGCGACCTGACTGACGATCGCCGGCCCGGACGGGGTGTCGAAGATGGACGAGAGATCCAGCGGATCCGAAAACGAACGACCACGATCCGTGCTGACCGCGAGGTACGCGATGTTGCCGCACTGCATGACGGTGAAGATGTTGCCGTTGCCGTCGACCGCGATCTTGCGGGCCGCGCCCGCGGCGGCCGTGGTGCACGCCAGCGTTCCGCTGATCTTGACCGGTTCCGTGGTCTCGAACGGCTCGACGTGGCAGGACGCGTCGCAGCCATCGCTGGCCGCGGTGTTGCCGTCGTCGCAGCTCTCGCCGAGCGCGAGTTCGACCACGCCGTCGCCACAGGCCTTGTAGCCGCCGCAGGTGCCGGCCTGGCAGCTGCCGTGGAACACGGCGTCGCAGCGGTCCGAGGGAATCGGCCCGCAACACGTCGTGCCGTTGGGCTTGGTGCCCACCGAGCAGGTGCCGTCGCCGTTGCAGACGCCGACGTCGACATGGCACTCGTCCACGTTGCCAGGCGGCGGACATGCGTATGCGGTGCCGCCGCAGACCCCGGCGGAGCAGGAGTCGTCCTTGCTGCAGGCGTTGCTGTCGTCGCAGGTGGCGTCGTCGGCCTTGACCGGGTTGGAGCAGCGCCCCGTCTGTTCATCACACGTGCCGACCTCGTGGCACGCGTCGGACGCGGTGCAGGTGACGTCAGCGCAGGGGTGGTGGTCGTCACCACAGGCGAAGAGGCAGAGCGCGGTGGCGCACAACGAGCAGAATAAGCGATTCAAGGCATTTCTCCGGGTAAGGAGTCCCGATCGCCCAACATCCGACATCACTTCGATGCCAGATCTCGATTCGATCTATAGTCACTCAACATACCGAAAATAAACCTCCAAGCACGGGGTGGGTGCCGTAAAGAGGATCACCTCACATGAGTCGTGAATGGTTTCAAGGGAATCTAGCGCACGTGTGTCGCGATGAGAGAGGGCCAGAGGACCCTCACAAGGTGACGCGCGTGGCGCCGTGATCGACGGCCTCGAGGAACGCGGTGGGGCGAGACCCACCGCATGTGTTCCGGATCCATCGTGTCGTGCGCGCCGGCGATCACGAGCGTCGGCATCGCGAGCCTGGGGAGATCTCGATCTGGCATCGCAGCGCAGCTTCGATACCCGCAGGAATTAGCCCCGGTGGGGCTCTCCCCACGGAGGTTCCGCCAACCTGCGCTTGACCGCCGGCCCTGCGATGTGATGGTTGGGCCTCCAGGAGGGCTTCCATGCTCGAGAAAATTCTCATCGGTGTTGCGGGTGTCGTGATCCTTTTCGTAGCGGTGGTGGCCACACGGCCGTCCGCCTATCGCGTCGAGCGCAAGCTCGAGGTCGCTGCTCCCACCGATCTCGTGTTCGGTGTGCTCAACGACCTCCATCAGTTTGCGGGTGTCTTGGTGCTTTTCGGGTCGCTGTGGGAGAAGCGCGATCCCAGCATGCAGAAGACCTTCGAAGGCCCCGCGGCGGGCGTCGGTCAGTCGTATGCGTGGAGCGGCAACAAGGAAGTCGGCAAGGGCAAGATGACGATCGAAGAGAGCGTCCCTGGCCAGAAGGTGGGCATGAAGCTCGAGTTTGTGAAGCCGATGGAGTCCACGGCAACCTGGGCGCTCACCCTCGCGGGTACGCCGACCGGCTCGTTCGTGACGTGGTCGATGCATGGGAACCACAACTTCCTGGGCAAGGCCTTCGGCATGTTCATGGACCTGGACAACATGCTCGGCACCGACATCGAGAAGGGGCTCGCCCAGCTGAAGACCGTCGCCGAGGGCAAGCAGGTCGCAAGAGCGGCCGCTGCCGCGGCTCAGGCTGACGCCGACAAGGCCCCCGCCGGGGACAGCCCCGATCGTGGTTGATGGTGAGCAATGAGGGGGACGGCGATCGCCGACGCCAGACGGCGGCGCGCCGAGCTCCGGGCTGCGATCGCCGCGCGGGTCACCTGCGCTTCAGCCAGTGCGCATACTGGGGCGGCAGCACGTTCTGCGGCTTGGCGACGCCCAGCGCCTTCGCCGCGTGATAGGGAAAGTGCGGATCATCCAGCTCCTTGTGCGCCAGCATCACGAGGTCCGCCTGGCCGTTCGCGATGATGTCCTCGGCCTGCTGCGGCTCGGTGATGAACCAGCCGACGGCGGTGGCGATCGCGGCCGCGGTCTTGATGCGCTGGGCGATCGGCGCCATGAAGGCCGGCCCCCACGGCACGCCGGAGACATCCGGCGTGTTGAAGCCCAGGCTCACGTCGATCAGATCGAGCCCGTGATGATGGAACTGCTTCACGAGCTCGATGGACTCCTCCAGCGGCTGGCTGTCCTTGGTGAAGTCGTTGACGCCGAGCCGGATCGTCAGCGGGTACTTCTCGGGCCAGATCGCGCGCACCGCGCGGAGCGTGTCGATCAGGAAGCGCGCGCGGTTCTCGAAGCTGCCGCCATATTCGTCGGTGCGCTGGTTGGCGATCGGCGAGAAGAAGCTCTGCGCCAGGTAGCCATGGGCGAAGTGCAGCTCCAGCCATTCGAAGCCGACGGCCAGCGCGCGCTTGGCCGCCGCCACGAAGTCGCCCTGGACGCGGAGGATCTCGTCCCCGGTCATCGCGTGCGGCACGCGGGGCAGGTTCGCGCCGAAGGCGACCGGCGAGGGCCCCAGGGGCTCCCACGCGTGCGGATCGCTCGACGGGAGGTGATCGTCGCCCTCCCACGGCAGGTTCGCGGAGGCCTTGCGCCCGGCATGCGCGAGCTGGATGCCGGGGACCGCGCCATGACGCTTCACGAAGCGCGGGATGGGCGCCCAGGCTTCGGCCTGCCGGTCGTTCCACAGGCCCGTGCAGCCCGGCGTGATGCGGCCTTCGGGCGATACCGCCGTCGCTTCCGCGATCACGAGGGCCGCTCCGCCGATGGCGCGCGCGCCGAGATGAACCAGATGCCAGTCGTTCGGCACGCCATCCTCCGCCGAGTACTGACACATCGGCGAGACCACGATGCGGTTCCTGAGCGACACGCCCTTGAGGTGGAATTCGGAAAACAGCTGGGACATGGACTTGATCTGGGCCTCGTTGATGGGGAGGTGGCGAACGTAGTGAGCCGGCGGCGCGCACGCAACACCTCGAACGTCCGCCAGCGAGCGTAGGTGAGGTTGCCTGCGGCGTCCGTTGCACCGGCGAAGCTCGCGGGCTCGCCGCGGTTGGACTCGAAGTACAACGTGATGCCGGTCGCGGGCTCGCCGATGATCTTGGCGTTGTCGTCGTTACAGCTCGTGCTGTTGATCGGCATCGCGGCCGCCGACGACCACGCAGCGTTGGCGTAGCTCGCGTAGTAGAGCTGCGCGCGGCCGGTCAATGCGTCGAACCCGTGAACACCCTCAGATCGTTGCTCGCGTCGATCGCAGGGGATGCCTCGACGATCGCCGGATCGGGCGAGCCCACGGTAGGCATCACCGCCGGCGCGGCTTGATGGCCTTCGCGCCCCTCGGCGCCACCGAGCGCTTGGGCGCGATCGTCGGCGTCGCAAACGCCTTGGTGCGTGCCAGCTTCTGGGTCAACGTCGGCGGTGAGGCGAGCTCGGGCGACGGGGCCATCGCGAGCTGCATGTCGAAGGCAATCTCGGGTTGCACCCTCGCGAACGCCTGGGGTTGGGTGGCGTGGAGCGCGGCGCGGGCATTCGCGAACGCCTGCATGCCGGGGGTGGTTGGCTGACGGGCGCCCGAGAAGGCGAGCGAGGTGAACGCCGGCAGGGACGGCAGGATCGGGACATCCGCGCGAGGTGTGTTCGCCAGGACGCTGGTGATGCGGTCGAGCTTGGCTTCGCGATGGCGACGGTTGACCTCGAGCGAGAACCCCGTGCCGGGGGCGAACGTGTCCACGATGAACTGGAGGATCGAGGTGTGATCGAAGCGCTTGTGGGTCGCCGTCGCAGCCTTGACCAGCGGAGATACGATGATCGCGGGCACGCGGGGGCCGCTCGTCGTGAACGGGGTTGGATCGTGCCACTCCTGTCCGCCGGGCGGCGAGGTGGTGACCGGGAACGGCGGCACGTGATCGAAGTACCCACCGTGCTCGTCGTAGACGACGAGGAGCACGGTGGAGCCCCAGCGCTGCTTGTTGCTCGTGACGGCGCGGTACACATCGGCCAGGAACGCCTCTCCGGGGCCCATCGGCAGCGGCGGATGGTTATCGTTGGGGTGCCGCATCGTCGGGTCGTCGGAGTACTCCGGTTCGATGAAGATGACCTGCGGAAACTCCGCGTCGGGCTCGGTCTGGAAGTCCTTCGCGAAGTCGTCGAAGTTGCGAAACCTGGCATGTTCGAACAGGAACGTGGCGGGTCGCACGATGGCGAGGAACGGAAACCCGTTGCTGTAGACCCGCCAGCGTACGTGGTTGGCGTCGCACCAATCGTGGATCAGGTTGTGGTGGCTCGGCGGCTTGCCGCTGGTCTTGTCGATCTTGGTGTAACCGCCGAGCGACATCAGGCGATTGGGATGAGTGTCGGTCGGGAGCGGACAGAACCACCGATCGCAGACCATGTACGCGCGGGCGAGGAACGACGTCGTCGGGATCAGGTTCGGCGGAAACATCGACATCGACTCGGGCGCCCCTCCATGCGATGCGAACTGGTCGAAGTAGGCCTGTGCGAAGCCGTCCATCGTGTACTGGCCGCTGTGCGGATCGAGGTGCATCTGCGTGGCGACGCGATCGCGGCCGTGCGGCAGATCGGTCGGCAGCGGCATGTCGCGATCGAGGATCTGCGGCGGAAACAGCTGGCCGCCGGCAGGATTCTCGTATGCGAAGTGCTGCAGCCGGCGATTGCTGTCGATCGCGCCGGTCAGGCCATCCACGTCGGTTCGCGTGCCGAACGGCGGCAGGCTCATCCAGCCGAGCAGGTGGTCGAACGAGCGATTCTCGAGCATGCAGACGATGATGGTATTGACAGTCATGGGGAACACTCCAGGGTCATCACGACACCGAGCTTGTTCGGGCGTGGGGTTGGACCGGCGCAGCCGCCCGAGATCGGCGCGCGGAGGGTCCAGGTATGAGCCAGGTGGCGCGACGGATCATCCGGCGCGCCCGGATCCGGGGGCAAGGTCACGCTGGCGCTCGGAGCGAGCGTCCACGCGGCACCCGCGTGCTCGACGATGAGCTCGACGTCAAGCGGGTTCTGCAGGGCGGCGACGACGACCTCGGGTGCGTAGTCTTCTGCATCGAAGTCGAACGGGACCACCACGGCGTCGTGGACGCACGCGACCACGAAGCCGCCCTTCATGAGCGCGGAGTCGTCGGGGCCGAGCGGCGCGATGTGCTTGACGGGGCGATTGTCCTTCGAGCCGAAGTCGAGCTGGATCGAGGTGGCCTGCGGCTGGATCGTCAAGGTCTTGATCGGATCCTGGCGCGAGGTCGCGAGCTCGGGAATCGGCGGCGTCGCCGTCACCGTCACCGACTTCGCGTCGGTGAACCACGACAGCTCGATCGGCTTCGAGCTCTTGCAGTAGCGCAGGGGCGTCGCCTTGAAGTAGGCGAGGTGATTCGCGCAGCCACCCACGAGCAGCAGGCAGAGCCATCGCGCGCGCTTCATGACGGTGCCCGCCTCCGCGGGGCATCGTCCGGCTCGCTGACACCTTCGGACTCCTTACACCAAACCCTCACTCGCATAATACCTCCAACACCACAACCGATGTCTCAAGGGGATACCAGCATCGCGACCGCCGGCAACCACAATCTGTAGCTTGGCCCCCAGCGGCCTGTGCGGTAGCGCCCGGGCTCACTCGCCCGGGCTGATCCCTCCCGACGACAACACCGCCAAGGGATCGCTCACAACCGCAGATCTCCTCGAGTGCGGGAGATGGGTCCGAATCATTCGTAGACATGGGCGAACGGACGCGAAGCGCCGTGTCGGGAGCGCACGGGTGCCCTGGCTTACCGGGAATGCGCCGTGTGCGCTGGGCCCGGGGCGGGTCTCTCCGCGCTGGGCAGGGTCAGCTTCGCGGCACGCGGACGAGGGGAACGTCCGCGCTGTCCTCGCTGTCCTCGCTGGTGTCGCGGGTCAGCTTGCGGTCGATCCCTTCCGCCATGCCGGCGATCGTCGAGGTGTCCCGCAGGAGCTCCGCGACGGTGATCTGGACCGGATACGCCTTGTGGACCCGCGAGACGATCTGCGCGGCCAGGAGCGAGTGGCCGCCGAGATCGAAGAAGTTGTCGTGAACGCCCACGACGGCGACGCCGGTGATCTCCTGCCAGATCGAGGCGAGGGCCTGTTCGGTCGGGGTCCGCGGCGCGACGTAGGGGTTCGGGAGCTCCGGCCGGTCGTGGTGCGCGCTCGGTGGCGGCTCGCTGCGCTCCGGCTCGCTCGGCTCCGGCGACCCATCGGCGGGCACCGGCTCTGGCGCCAGCGACGGCAACACCCAGTAGCGCTTGCGCTCGAACGGATAGGTCGGCAGCGGGATCCGGCGGCGGCGCTCGTGGTGGGAGAACGCCTCCCACGTGATGTCCGTGCCCTCGGCCCACAGCCTGCCGATCGCCTCGAGCAGCGTGGCCCCCTGATCGGGAGCATGCTCGAGGCGCGGCAACGTCGTGACGACCTTCGGGTCCGCGCCCTGCATGGCGACGAGGCCGCGCAGCGTATCTCCGGGGCCGACCTCGAGCGGCACCAGCCGCGTGCCCGTCGCCGCGCGATCGGCCTGCAGGCGCCGGAGACCGTCGAAGAACCGCACCGGCTCGCGCAGCTGGCGTCCCCAGTACCGCGGGCTCGTGGCCTCGGCGGCGGTGATCCACGTGCCGGTGACGTTCGAGAGGAACGGGATGCTGGGTGCGTGGAGCGCGCGACGCGCGACCTCGGCCGTGAACTGCGCGACGACCGGCTCGAGGAGGTGGGAGTGGAAGGCGTGCGAGCCCGCCAGGCGCTTGCACGCGACGCCGGTGGACTTGAGCGTGGCGATCAGCGCCTCGATCGGCTCGATCGCGCCCGCCACCACCACCTGGGTCGGACCGTTGATGCCCGCGAGCGAGAGGTCGCGCGTGAGGTAGGGCGCGATCGCCTCGGGCGAGAGCGCGACCGCCGCCATCGCGCCGCGCGGCTGGGCGTGGATCAGGCGACCGCGCAGCGCGACCAGCTGCAACGCGTCCTCGAGCGACATCACCCCGGCAAGGCAGGCGGCGACCAGCTCGCCCACGCTGTGGCCGAGCATCGCCTGCGGCGTGACGTTGCCGTGCTGCAAGAGGCGCGCGAGCGCGTACTCCGTCACGAACAGCGCCGGCTGCGTCACCCACGTCTCGTGGATCAGCTCGGGGCCGTGCGCCGCCGCCGGGAAGCGCTGCGGATAGAGCACCGCGCGCAGATCGAGGCGCAGCTCGGGCATCAGCAGCCTGGCGCAGGTATCGACGGTCTCCCGGAACGCGGGCTCGTGCGCGTACAGCGCCTCCGCCATCCCGACGTACTGGCTGCCCTGGCCGGGGAACAGGAACGCGACCGCCGGCGGCTCGCTCGAGCGCGCGGCGCGGGACACGAACACGCGGCGCTTGCCGGTGCTGCCCAGCGCCTCGATCGCGCCGTCGACGTCCTGGCACACGAACGCCTTGCGGCAGCGCAGCACGTCGCGGCCGACCTGCAGCGTATACGCGGCATCGGCGAGGTCGAGATCGCGGTGCGCGGCCAGGTGGCTCGCGAGGTTCTTGCTCATGACCTCGAGCGCGGCGTCCGAGGCCGCCGACAGCACGAACAGCTTCGAGGGCCGCGACGGGCCTGGCGGCGGTGGGGCGGGCGGCTCCTCGACGACGACGTGCGCGTTGGTCCCGCCGAGGCTGAACGAGCTCACCCCCGCGCGCCGCGGCGTGTCGGTGGCGCGCCAGTCCTCTAGCTTGCCGATCGGATAGAACGGGCTCCCGGCCCAATCGATGCCCGGGTGGGGCCGCACGAGCCGGGGGAGCGGCGGCAGCTGGCCGTGCTCGAACGCGAGCAGGACCTTGATGAGGCCCATGACGCCGGCCGGCGTATCGGTGTGCCCGATGTTCGGCTTGATCGTGCCGACCGCGCAGTAGCCGCGCTTCGAGGTGTGGAAGGCCGTCGTCAGCGCGGCGATCTCGATCGCGTCCCCGACCGGCGTGCCGGTGCCGTGCGCCTCGATGTAGGTGACGGTCTCGGGCGCGACGTCGCCGACCGCGAGCGCCTCGGCGATCACCGCGGCCTGGCCCTGGACGCTCGGCGCCGTGAAGCCCGCCTTGCTGGCGCCGTCGTTGTTGACGGCCGAGCCGCGGATCACGCCGTAGATCCGGTCACCGTCCTCGAGCGCCCGGTCCAGGCGCTTCAGCACGACGACGGCGGCGCCCTCGCCCGGGATCGTGCCGTTGGCGCCGGCGTCGAACGCGCGGCAGTGGCCATCGGGTGAGTTGACGCTCCCCGACTGGTAGCGATACCCGCCGCGCTGCGGCACCATCACCGTCGCGCCGCCGGCGAGCGCGAGATCCGACTCGTCGTTGAGCAGGCTCTGGCAGGCGAGGTGGACGCCGACCAGCGACGACGAGCAGCTCGTGAGGACGTTGATGCTGGGGCCGCGCAGGTTCAGCTTGTACGAGACGCGCTGCGCCATGAAGTCCTTGTCGTTGCCCAGCATCGCCTGGAACCAGCCGACCGACCGCAGGTACTCCTTGTTCTGCAGGAGGTTGGCCAGGAAGTAGCTGATGAAGCCAGCGCCCGCGAACACGCCGATCGATCCGTCGAACCGCGCGGGCGCGTACCCGGCGCACTCGAGCGCTTCCCGCGCGCACTCGAGGAAGATCCGCTGCTGCGGATCGATCATCTCGGCTTCGCGCGGCGTGTAGCCGAACAGCTGGGCATCGAACAGCTCGATGTCGTCGAGGATCGGGCGCGCGCGGACGAGGCTCGGATCGTGGAGGTGCGCCTCGGGGACCCCGGCGGCGAGCAGCTCGTCGTCGCTGAAGGTCGTGAGGGACTCGACGCCATCGCGCAGGTTCCGCCACAGCTCCTCGAGGCTGCGGGCGCCCGGGTAGCGCCCGGCGAGCCCGATGATCGCGACGTGGTTCGAGGCTTCTACCGGAGGCTGTCCTCGTCCCTGCATCACGCCACCCACGCCGACTTGCGGAGACAGCGGCCGAGCCGCTCGAGGGCGACATCGATCTCGCTCTCGGTGATCGTCAGGGCCGGGCGGAACCGGATGCTGCGCGGTCCGCACGGCAGGATGATCACGTGCTCGTCGACGAACAGGCAGTTGATCAGGGCGTCGCGGGTGCCGCTGTCCGGCAGATCGACCGCGCACAGGAGGCCCCGGCCGCGCACGTTGTCGAGCGCGCGCGGGAACTTCGCCGCGAGGGCGTGCAGGCCCTCGAGCAGGTACGCGCCCCGACGGTCCGCCGCCTCGAACAGCCGCTCGCGCTCGATCACCTCGAGGAGGCGCGTCGCGCGCACCATGTCGGTCAGGTTCCCGCCCCAGGTCGAGCTGATCCGGGACGACACGCAGAACACGTTGTCGGGGACCTCCTTGATCCGGCGGCCACCCATGACGCCGCACACCTGCGTCTTCTTGCCGAACACGACCAGATCGGGCTCGAGCCCGAAGTGCTGATACGCCCAGGCCCTGCCGGTGGTGCCGCAGCCGACCTGGACCTCATCGAGCACGAACAGCGCGTCGTGCTCGCGACACAGCGCTTGCATCGCGTGCAGGAACTCGGGGCGCATGTGGTTGTCGCCGCCTTCGCCCTGGATCGTCTCGGCGATGAAGCACGCGATGCGGTCGCCCGCGGCCTCGAACGCGGCGCGGGCCTGGTCGAGGGCGGCCCGCTCGCTCGCGCGGTTGGCCTCGAGGTTGGTTTCGAGCGGGAACCGCGCGGCGGGGATCCGGATCCGCGGCCAGGCGAAGGTCGGGAAGAACTCGGTCTGGACGGCCCGGGTGTTCGTCAGCGCGAGCGTGTACCCGCTGCGGCCGTGGAAGGCCCACTCGAGGTGAAGCACCTGGAGGTCGTTGCGCCGCGGGCGGCCCTGCGCGAGCTGGCGGCGCGCCTTCCAGTCGAACGCGGCCTTCAGCGCGTTCTCGACCGCGAGCGCGCCACCCTCGATGAAGAACAGGTACGGCAGCGCCGGATCGCCGAGCACGCGCGCGAACGTCGCGACGAAGCGCGCGTACTCGACCGTGTAGATGTCGGGGTTGGCCGGCTTGTTGACCGCGCACGCCGCGAGGTGCTGCATGAACTCGCCGTCGCTCACCAGCTCGGGTGGATTCATCCCCAGCGGCGCCGAGGCGACGAACGAGAACAGATCGAGGTACTTGATCCGCGTGCGCGCATCGACGAGCCACACGCCGTGGCTGGCGTGCAGGTCGAGCACGAGATCGTAGCCGTCGACCAGCATGTGGCGCGACAGCGTCGCCATCACCGCGCTGGCGTCGATCATCAGCTCGGCGCGAGGTGGTGGTGCCGTGGGCTCGGTCGTGGATGCCATCGCTGGCAAGCTGTGGTCCCGTCGCATGTGCGTCCTCGCGGTTCAGGTGTTGACTTCGATCAGGGGGAAGTAGCCATCGACCTTGCCGGCCGCGTAGAGCTCGACGAGCTCGGGGACCTGCAGGTACGGCCACGGCTGCTCGCCGTCGATCGGCGGCATCCACCCCGTGCGCTCGCCGTACTCCATCGCCGCGACGATCTCGGAGCTGCGCGCCCCGTGCGTGTGGACATACAGGTGGCGTTCGATGCACGCCGCCGCGCGCAGGAAGCTCATCCGCATGCCTTCGCGCCATCCCGCCGTGGTCAGCACGCCCTGTCGTGCGAGCGCCTTCGTCGTCGCGCGCTGCAGCGGAGCTCCGATGTAGTCGATGAAGATGTCGGCGCCGTTGCCGTCGGTGGCCTCGCGCAACAGCCGCAGGAAGACCTCCTCGGAGCCGCGATAGCGGGCCTCGTAGCCGTCGTCCTTGGCGCGCTTCTCGTCGTACTCGATGTGGGGGAACTGCGTGCGGTCGATCGACCGCAGGCCCTGCGCCTTCGCCAGCGCGAACCGGCTCGGCCGCGAGGCGATCATCGTCCCGGCGGCGCCGTGACGCATCGCCAGCGTCAGCTCCGCGAAGGTCGTTCCGCCGCCCCAGCCCACGACGTGGGGAAACGGCTGCTCGTGCTCCGGCACCTGCAGGCGCCATGCGCCGTAGGCGACGCGCCAGTTCGACCACGCCGTGACATACCGGATCGCGAACGCGGCCCACTGCGCGAGCGAATGGCGCGTCGTCGGCGGGAGCGGGAACAGCCCGCTGGCACGGATCTTCGTGCGCTTCGCGAGCAGCCCGATGGTGTTCGGCGCGTCGTACCCGAACGCCGCCTCGTTCATGAGGTAGCCGAACCGGTCCGGCTTGTAGTTCGGGAACGTCATGCAGACATCGCCCTCGCGCAGGGCGGTGACGGCGGCGCCGGACTGGAGCACGCGGACGATCCCGGCATTGCCGAGCACGACCTGTTGCTCCTTGCGGGCCGCGCAGATGTCGATCGGGCGCCGCTGGACGGCGTGGTGGTTGTTGCCTTCCCAGCAGACCAGCAGCGGCTCGACGAGCGCCTCGTCGGGCAAGAGCTCGTCGAGCTCGATCGTGCCGCGCTCGAGCCGGCCCGGGACCGGGCGTGGCTCGGTGTTGATACGCAGGATCCAGGCATCGCAAGAATTCGTCACGGTGGTTCTCCTCGGTAGGCCACGCCGCGCTCCTCGTCGGTGTGGCGATGAACGTGCCCGCGGCGGTGCTGGCTACAGCCCCGCCTCGAGCTTCTCCTTGATGGTCCTCATGAAGCGCATCGCCTCCGAGCCGTTGATGTGGCGGTGGTCGTACGCGAGGCCGAGATCCGTGTAGCGGCGCGACGCGACGGACTTGTCGCGCGCCAGGTACAGCTCGTCGAACACGCCCGCGACCGAGACCATGCAGGTCTGACCGGGGTAGATCAGCGGCTTGGCGAACACGACGCCGTCCTCGACGTTGAGCGTGATCGAGATGTGACCGTCCGCGAGCTCGTCGACGTGGAACGCGCCGGCCTCCGCGTGCTTGCGAAACTGCATGATCGCCTTCGCGATCTCGAGCAGCGTCTTGTCGCGCGCTCGCTTCACGACCGGGATGAACAGCCCCTTGCCGAGATCGAAGCTGACGCCGACGTTGGGATCCGAGATCGGCGTGGCGTGGTTCGCTCCGAAGAACACCGGGAACTCGGGCGCCAGGCCCGCGACCATCTTGACGAGGACCTCGGAGAGGCCGAGGTAGACCTTCTCGCGGCGGCTCCACGCGCGAATGTCCGCGAACAGGCGATCGGCGTAGATCCGCACCAGCATGAAGACGGCGGGGATCTCGCGATGCGACGTCTCGACGACCTCCGCGATCGCGGCCTGGCGGCGGCCCTGCTGGGTGCGCGGCGCCACGCTGCGCGGCGCGACCGGATCCGCGGCGTGGCGGCTCCCGAAGGCTTGCCGCTCCTCCGCGCTCTCGAACACGCGCGCGATCAGCGTGTCCTGGGCGCATTCGTCCCCGACCGCGGCGACGATCTGGAGGATGCCCGCGCCGCTGCTCGCGACCTGATACGACGCCTTGGCCGTCTCGAGCACGGCGACGTCATCGCCGGCCTCGACGCGTGCGCCTTCCGCGACGAGCCACTCCCGGAGCGTGCTAGGGGCGCCCGAGCTCGTGACCGATGGAGCGACGATCTCTTGCATGGCAGACCTTTAGCCGCGCGCCACGTTGCGAGCCCCGGCGGAGCGCTGCGCGTCGATGACGCGGGCGAGATCGGCGATGCTCGGCAGCTCGAACACCTCGCTGCGCGTCAGACCGACCGCGAACTCCGTGTTGATGCGACTGGCGAGGCGCACCAGGGTGACCGACGGGACGCCGAGCTCGAACAGGTTGTCGGTGGCCTTGATCGCCGCAAAGCCGATCAGCTCGGACAGGATCTGCGCGACGCGCTCCTCGGTCGACGTCCCCGCCGCGCCGCCCGGCGAGCCCGGCTCGGCCGGCCGCGCCGGCGACGGCAGCGCCGCGAGGATCTGTCGGGCATTCCACAGCGCTTCACCGATCTCGCGGAACGGGGGCCGTCGCGTCGCGGCCGCGCTCGTCGTTCGTGGCGTCGGCTCGCTGGCCACGGGCGCCGCGGTCTGCGCCGAGAACCTGAGCTGTGCGAGCACCGAGGCCGGGAAGCGATAGCTGCCATCCGCGCCGCGATCCGATGGCCCGATGCCGTCGAGGAACGCGCGCGCGGGCTGGTTGCGCTTCGTCGCGGCGAACCGCACGTCGACGTCGGCGATACCCTGGCCCGCGGCGATCTCGCCGATCCGGGCCAGCATCTGGTGCTCGACGCCGCGGCCGAGCGCGCGGCAGCTCAGCAGCATCGCGTCCACGGTGATCGCGCCCTCGCCGAGCCGGACGAGCACCACCCCGACCAGGCCGTAGTCGCCGAACCGATCGCGGACGTGGACGACGAGGCCCTCGTGGTCGTCCGCGAGCATGCGCTGCAGCTCGGCCTCGGTCCGGCGGATCGTCGTCGTGTTGAACTGGTTGGTGCGCTGGGTCAGCTGCGCGACGCGCGGCAGCTGGGCCGGCGCGACCGGCCACACGGAGATCTCGAGCCCGAGCCCCGCGACGAAGTCGTCGAGCGTCATCGAGCCGCGCAGGAACACCTCGCGCTCCTTGTCCTGGCGATACAGCTCGGTCCGGCGGCGGTCCTCGTCGAACGCCTGGAGCTGATCGAACGCCCAGACGTGATCCAGGAACCGTGGGATGTCGGCCGGATCGGGCGGCAACAGCAGGCTGAGCGCGCCCTCGCAGTTGTGCTGGACCTCGGCGCACTCGACCGGGTTGTCGTCGATGAAGATGAAGCTGTCGAGCCCGAGCTTCAGCTCGTCCGCGAGGGACTTGAGGTTTCCGGACTTCGGGCTCCAGTTGATGCGATGGGCGACGATGTGCTCGAGCCGGAGGGGCATGTCCGGGCGCTGCGCGAACACCTCCAGCACGTCCGCGTCGACGTTCTTGCTGCACAGGCAGAGCAGCTTCCCCAGGCTGCCCTGCTTGACCATGAACTCCTGGAGCGCGCGCCACGGCGGATCGACGCGGACGCCGAGCGCGCCGTCCTCGGCACACACGCCCTTCCACAGCGTGTTGTCGCAGTCGAGGACGATCACCTTGTACGCGTGCGTCGTCGCGGCGATCGTGCGCGCGACCATCGTGCCGATCGCCGCGAAGCCCTCGGCCGTGTACGGGACGTGGCCGAGCTCGTTCGCGTAGGCGTCGTGATGGTCGTCGACCGGATAGCGCCGGTCGAGCTCGCGCGAGGTCGTCACCAGGACGCCGGGCTCCGCGCCGAGCTCGTGCGCGACCCGGTCCTCGAGCGACCGCAGCGCCGCGGCGCGCGCTGCGTCCTGCGTGACCGCCGGGGAGCCCGCGCAGAAGCACACGATCAGCTGGGCGGGCGAGCGCGGCGCGGCCGAGCGCAGCGCGGCGATCAGCTCGTCGGCGACCCGCGTCGCGCTCGCCGTGAGGTCACCGCGCAGCGCGTCCGCCGGCAGCCAGTCCTCCGGGCGCGCGAGCACGACGCGGAAGCCGCGCTGGACGCGGGCCAGCTCGCTCGTCGGGTCGACGAGCTGCTGGAACACCTGGTTGTACGGCGCCAGCTCGAGCTCCGCGGCGACGCCGAGCTTGGCGAGCCAGAACCGGATCGGCTCGGTGACCGGATCAGCGGTGAAGGTCGCGGCGATCTTGATCAGCATGGCATCAGGTGAAGTCATCCAGAACCTCCACAGTCCCGGGCCGCGGCGCAGCCAGGATGTGCTCGACGATCCGGGTCGCGACGTGCTGCGGGTCGAGGGCATCGACCCGACCCGTGGGCGTGTTGTGCAGGGCGGTCAAGAGCTTGGGCGGCCGCACGATCGTGAACCCGACGCCGCGATATTCGACCGCGGCGACGCGGAACAGCCCCTCGAGCGCCGCCTTGGCAGCGACGTAGTGCGGCCACGACGGCACCGCCGTGACCTCGTACCCGCCGACGACGCTCGACGACACGAGCACGGCGCGGCCGCGGTGCGCTGCGAGGATGCCGAGCAGGTGCGCGAGCGGCGTGCTCGCCATCGCGACGCTCGTGGCGACGAACTCGTTGAGCCGCTGGATCCCCGCAGGGCCTACCCACAGCGGCAGGACCGCCGGCGCGGCATTGCAGACGAGCAGATCGAGCCGCCCGTGATGGGCCGCGATGGCGTCGGCGGTCGCCGCGCAAAAGCCCGCGCTCGTGAGGTCACCCGGGACGAGCTCGATCGCGCCGGGCGCGGCCCCGGCCGACGCCGCGAGCTCGGCGGCGGCGGTCCGCGAGTGCAGGTAGTTGGCCAGGACCGTGCACTCCTGGAGCGCGAGCGCTCGGGAGATCGCGGCGCCGAGGCCGCGGCTCGCCCCGGTCACGAACGCGACGCGGCCGGCCATCGCGTTCGACCGCGGCAGCGCCGCGAGCGAGCTCGGCGCCGGCAGGTCCGCGATGACGTGGGCGGACAGCTCGCACGCCGCGAACAGCTCGGCGTCGAGATCCAGCTGCGCCGACAGCTCGATGCGGCGCTCCGCCGGATCGACGGCGACGACCTGCGCGCGGTACACGAGCGGCGCGAAGCGGTCGCGCGCGTCCCGGAACCGGCAGGCGAAGCTGGCGAACAGCGCGCGGCGCCCGGGCGCCGTCATGCCGATCAGGAAGCTGCACCACAAGAGCGCGGCGACGTGCTGCACCCCGAAGCCGCGCGCCGCGAGCTCGTACACGGCGAGCAGCTGATCGAGCTCCGCGCGCGCCGGCGTGTAGGTCCCGTCGAACCGGTCGCCGGCGGCGAAGTCCTGGAGGGTCCGCTCCGCGGGCGCCTGCGCCGCGACGGCGGGGTTCGGCCCGCCCGGGTCGTTCACCAAGGTCCCGGGGCGGAACGTCACGACGATCCGCTGCAGCAGCCTGCGTCCGTCGAGGATCTTGATCGTGGCCTGGTCGGGCTCGTCGTCGCACTCGACGCTGTAGTCGATCCCGGTCGCGAGCGGATGGTAGAACTGGCCGGTGATGCTCGCGACGACGTGGTCGACGCGCGCGCGCGTCCGCGCGACCCCCGCGAGCACGGCGAGGATGCCGAACACCACGGGGCGCGCGAACGCCGTGCCACGCGCATACTCCTCCGAGAGGTGCAGGGGGTTGCGATCCCCGCTCGCCCGGCTGAACAGGTCGAGCGTCGACGGTGAGAACGCGAGCGGCATCATGGGGCGTGCGATCAGCATCGGGCGCCGAGCCGACAGGCAGCGGGGGTCGCGTGCAGCTCGAGCTGCAGCGTCGCGTGCTCGATGGCGAAGCGCCGGCGTAGCTGCGCGCCGACCTCGGGGAGCAACTCGGGGGGGTGCGAGTCGCTGGGCATCACGAGGTGCGCCGTCAAGGCCGTCTCGGTGGTGCTCATCGCCCAGATGTGCAGGTCGTGGACCTCGGCGACGCCCGGCAGGCTGCCGAGGTAGGTCCGGACCTTTTCGGGATCGATCCCGTGCGGGACCGCACCGAGCAGCAGGTTCATCGCCTGCCCGAGCAAGGACCACGTGCTGATCAGGATGACGATCGCCAGGATCACGCTGACGACCGGGTCGAGCCACATCCACCCCGTGACCAGCACGACCGCACCGGCGACCGCGACGCCGAGCGCGAGCGCGGCATCGGCGGCGAGGTGCAGGAACGCGCCGCGGACGTTGAGGTCGCCCTTGCGGCCGCGCAGGAACAGCAGCGCGGAGCACGTGTTGATCGCCACGCCGACGAGGGCGACGACGATCACGCGGGTGCCCTCGACGGCCTCGGGCGAGGCCAGCCGGCGCAGCGACTCCCAGACGATCCCGCCGGTCACCACGAGCAGCACGAGCGCGTTCGCGAGCGACGCGAGGATCGTGCTGCTCCGCAGCCCGTAGGTTCGTCGCGTGCTCGGCTTTCGCTTCGCGAGCAGCGTCGCGCCCCACGCGAGCGACAGCCCGAGCACATCCCCGAGGTTGTGCGCCGCATCGGCGACGAGCGACATCGAGTGCGACAGCACGCCGTAGATCGTCTCGACGACGACGTACGTGAGGTTCAGGGAGATCCCGACGAGGAAGGCCGTGTGGAAGTCGGTCGGGACGGCGTGGTGGCCATGGTGGGCATGATCGTGGCCGTGGCCATCGTGGTTCGCGGGGTGATGCGCGTGCGCAGGCTCGCCGTGCGCATGCTCGTGCTCGTGATCGTGGTCGTGGTGATGTGCCATGGGGACCTCTGGGGGTGGCCTCAGCGGAAGCGCGGCGTGAGCGCCGGCGAAGCGATGGCGCGTGGATGGTTCATGGGGCCCGCCGGCTCCGTGCGGCGGCGGCGGCGAGGCGGGCAAGGGCGCTGCGCTGGCGCGTGGCTCGGCTCTGCGCGTGCTCGGCGTCGTGCGCCTCGCGGGGGGCATCACCGAGGTGGTGCGCGACCGCTGCCACCGTGGGATGAGCGAACAGCTCGACGAGGTGGATCTCGCGTCCGAGCTCGCGTTGCAGGCGGGCCTGGACCTTGACGAGCTGGAGGGAATGACCGCCGAGATCGAAGAAGTTGTCGGTCGCGCCGACCTGCTCGACCCCGAGGACGTCTCGCCAGACGGCCGCGATCGTGCGCTGCACCGCATCCGTGGGCTCGACGTGCTGCGCCGCCGGTGACGCCGCGGCCTCGATCGGCGGCAGGGCCTGCCGATCGATCTTGCCGGACGTCGTCAGGGGCCAGCGCGCGAGCTGCTGGAACGCGCGCGGCACCATGTACGCGGGCAACTTCGCGTGCAGCCAGCCGCGCAGGTCGTCCGCAGCCGGCGCGACGTGCGCGTCGCACACGTGATACGCGGCGAGGTGTTCGGCGCCGGGCCGATCCTTGCGCAACAGCACCACCGCCTGGCGCACCCCGGGGTACTGCGCGAGCAGGGCCTCGATCTCGCCGAGCTCGATCCGCAGGCCGCGGAGCTTGACCTGGGTATCGACGCGGCCGATGAACTCGAGGTTGCCGTCCGGCAGGTACCGCGCGAGGTCGCCGCTGCGATACAGCCGCGCGCCGGGCTCGCCGCCGAAGCGATCCGGGACGAAGCGTCGCTCCGTGAGCGCCGGATCGTTCAGGTAATCGCGGGCGAGCGAGACGCCGCCGATGTAGAGCTCGCCCGGCACGCCGATCGGGACCGGCGCGCCGCTGGCGTCGAGCAGGTAGATCGCGGTGTTTGCGATCGGGCGGCCGATCGAGATCCGCGCGGCGGCGTCGCTTGCCCGGTAGACGCGGCACGTGACGCCGACCGACGCCTCGGTCGGGCCGTAGCCGTGGTACAGCGTCGCGTGCAGGCGGCCGTGAAGCCGCGCATGGAGGTTCTCGGTGAGCGCCTCGCCGCCGCACCAGACGTGCGCCAGCGAGCGCGCCTGGGTCTCGAGGCCGGGCTGGTCGAGGAACGCGTCGAGCATCGACGCGACGAAGTGCACGAACGTCACCTGCTCGCGGGCGATCAGCTGCACCAGCGCGGCCGGCTCGCGGTGCGCGCCGGGCCTGGCGACGACGAGGCGCGCGCCGGCGGCCAGCGCGAGGAAGATCTCGCCGACCGAGACGTCGAAGCTCATCGGCGTCTTGTGCAGCACGACATCGCGCGAGGTCAGGCCGAGGTGCGACGCCTGCCACAGCACGCGGTTGCAGATGCCGCGATGGCACACGCGGACGCCCTTCGGCACGCCCGTCGAGCCCGAGGTGTAGATGACGTAGGCGATGTCGTCGGGGGCCGGGCTGCGCGGCAGGGCGGCCACCGGGTACGCCGCGAGCCGCGGATCGGCCGGGTCGACGGCCGTGATCCCCGGCGCGGCCGCGTGAGCGCCCAGCACGACGGCGAGCTCGGCGTCCCTGCACATCAGCTCGATCCGCTGTGCCGGCAGGTCCGGATCGAGCGGCACGAACGCGGCGCCGGCCTTCAGGATCGCGAGCAAGCCGACGATCAGGTCGAGCGAGCGCTCGAGCGCGACGCCGACGCACGCGACGGGGCCGACGTCGAGGCTCACCAGGTGGCGCGCGAGCTGGTTGGCGCGCGCGTCGAGCTCGCGGTACGTGAGCGCCTGGCCCTCGCACACGACGGCGATCCGATCGGGCGCGTTCGCGACCTGATCCTCGACGAGGCGGTTCAGCGGCCGGCCGAGATCGTAGGGCGCGGCGGTCTGGTTCCAGTCGTGGAGGAGCGTCCGTCGCTCGGCGTCGGTCACGAGCGGCAGCGCGCCGATCCGCACGGTCGGGTCGCGCACGATCGCGGCGATCAGCACCTCGAGGTGACCGAGCATGCGATCGATCGTCGGCGCGGCGAACAGGTCGGTGCGATACGTGAGCGACAGCGTCAGCCCGGCGGCGTTGGGGCTCGCCTCGAGCGCCAGATCGAACCGCGTCGAGCCGTTGAACGCGGGCTTCTCCGCGATCGACAGCCCCGCGAGCGCGAGGCTCGGCAGCGGATCGGTCCGCAGCGAGAACATCACGTCGAACAGCGGCGAGCGGTTCACCGTGCGCGCGGGCTGCAGCTCCTCGACGAGCCGCTCGAACGGCAGCTCCTGGTGGGCGTACGCGTCCGTGCACGTCGCCTGGACGCGCTGGACGAGCTCGCGGAAGGTCGGATCGCCGGCGAGGTCCGTGCGCAGGACCAGCGTGTTGCCGAAGTTGCCGATCAGGCCCTCGAGGCCGGGCTGGTCGCGATGGACCGACGGCGCGCCGACCGCGACGTCGGTCGTCCCCGTGTAGCGCCAGAGCAGCGCCTGGAACGCCGCGAGCAGGACCATGTACAGCGTCGCGCCGCGCTCGTGGTGGGCGAGCGCGTGCAGGCCCCGGGCGATCGCGGGCGGCAGCGTGCGCGAGCGGCGGGCCCCGGCGGTCGACGGCGTCGCCGGCCGTGGGTGATCGGTGTACAGGCCGAGCACCGGCGGTGGTGGCGTGAGGCGTTCGCGCCAGTAGGCCAGATCGCCGTCGAGCGTTCCCGCGCCCACGCGCTCGCGCTGCCACGCCGCGAAGTCTGCGTACTGCAGCGGCAGCGGCGGCAGCGGCGAGGGCCGGCCGTGCCGGAACGCGTCGTACAGCGCCGTGAGCTCGCTCATCAGCGCGCCCCACGTCACGTCGTCGCACGCGACGTGGTGCAGGACCATGACGAGGACGTGCTCGTCCTCGGCGGTCTGCAGGAGCAGGAGCCGCAGCGGCACGTCGCGGTCGAGGTCGAACACCGCGAGCGCCGCCGCCGCGAGGCTGCCGTCGAGCGCCGCGTCGCGCGCGGCCGCCGGCATGCCCCGCAGATCCGACCGGACGAGGCTCGGCAGCGCGTCGGGCGAGACCGCCTGGTGGGGGGTGCCGTGGGCGTCGAGGCGGTAGTGCGTGCGCAGGATCTCGTGGCGGCGCGCGAGCTCGTGGAAGCTGCGCTCGAGCGCGGCCGTGTCGAGCAGCCCGCGCAGCACGAGCGCGCCGGTCACGTTGTAGGCCGGGCTCGTCGGCTCGAACTGCTGCAGGAACCACATCCGCTGCTGGGCGAACGACAGCGGGAGCTCGTCGCGTCGCGGCCGGCGGACGATCGCGGGCGTGCGAGGTCCCGCGAGCCCGCGGGCCTCGAGCATCCGCCGCAGCAGCTCGCGCTGGTTCGCCGCGAGCGTCGCCTTCGGTGGCGTCACGTCGCTCATCTAGTCCTCCACCACCGAGCGCGTCGGGCCGCCGGCGAGGTGATGCGCTTGCGCCAGCGCGGCCTCGACCTCGACGGCGGAGAGCTGCTGGACCTCGGCATGGAGCTGCGCGATCGCCTCGAGGCGACCGGGCGTCTGTTCGAGCGCGACGAGCGCTTCGGCCATCTCGGCGATCGTCGAGGCCGTGAACAGGACCTTCAGGAGGATCGACGTGTCGCCGAAGATCTCCTTCAGGCGAGCCACGATCTTCGTCGCGAGCAGCGAGTCGCCGCCGAGCTCGAAGAAGTCATCGTTGACCCCGACGCGCTCGAGCGCCAGCACATCGATCCAGGCGCTCGCGAGCGCTTGTTCCAGGGCCGTGCGCGGCGCCACGAAGCCACGCTGGAGGTCCTCGAGGTCGATGCGCTGGCCGCGGATCCGGGCCTGATGATCGGTGCGTCCTCGGAGCTCGAGGCTCCCGTCGGGCAAGAACCGGGCGAGGTCGCCGGTCCGGTAGATCCGTTCGCCCGTCCGAGGATGCTGCACGAACGCTGCGGCCGTGCGGGCCGGGGCGTCCCAGTAGCCGGCCGCGAGGCAGGGGCCCGCGCCGTACAGCTCGCCGGTCGCCCAGGTGGGCCTGTCCTCCAGGTGCTCATCGAGCACGTAGACCCGCGTGTTCGCCATCGGCGTGGCGTGCGGCGCGCACCAGATGTTCCACAGCGTGGTCTCGGCGACGCCTCGCGGCTCGACGATCGCGAGCCGCGGCGCCCGCTGGTGCAGCTCGCTCGCCAGCGCGGGCGGCATGCGATCACCCGCGACGATCGCCACGCGTAGCGCTGCGAGCACCGCTGGGTCCGACGTGGCCCCGAGCAGCATCCGCAGCGTCGCCGGGTCGGAGCTCCACAGCGTCGCGCGGTGGGCCGCGACCAGCCTCGCGAGCGCGGTGCCGTCGGTCAGATCATCGCGATCGGGCACGACCACGGTGCCGCCGGCACCGAGCACACCGAAGATGTCGAACAGCGAGCGATGATCGTGCAGCCCCGTCACCGCGACGATCCGGTCGCTCGCGGTGAGCGCGACCTCCTGGCGAGCCGCGTCGACCGCCGCGACGAGGCCGCGATGCGTGATCATCACGCCCGCGAGCTCGTCGGCCGGCGCGGGCGCGAACAACGTGCAGGCGAGCGCGTCGAGGTCGGGGCCCTGCAGCGGTGGGCCATCTGGGGCCGAGCGCGGAGCCGGCAGGTCGATGCACAGGTGGCCCAGCGGCGGCAGCTCGGGCGCGACCGCGGCCTGTGTGAGCACGAGCTCGACGCGCCCGCGCTCGAGGATCCGCTGCCTGGTCTCCGCGGGCAGCGCGGCGTCGATCGGCAGGTACGCGGCACCCGAGGCGAGGACCGCGATCGCGGCCGCGATCTGTTCCCACCCGTGGTGCATCACGATCGCGACGAGCGTGTTCGGCCGCGCCCCGTGATCGCGGAGCCAGCGTGCGACGTGGCGGGTAACCTCGTCGAGCTCGCGATACGTCAGCGTGCGGCTGCGCGCGATCACGGCGGGCTCGTCGGGCCGCCGGGCCGCCTGCGCGTGGAACGCGGCGTTCGCCGGAACCTCGGGGACCGGGTACGCGACGCCGCTCGCCGCTCGCCGATCGCGCTGGGCGGGCGGTGCGGCCGCGAGCGTGGACTCCGACCAGGCGGCGTCGTCGGTCGCGAGCCGATGCAAGACCGCGACGTACATCTCGAACATCTCGTCGATCATCCCCGGCGGGAACAGCTCCTCGACGGCATCCCAGTTGAAGTGCAGCTCGCCGCCCAGCTCCTCGACCTGGTGGTCGAGCCACACCTGCGGCGTCTGCGACACGCCGTACGCGCGCCGCAGCGAGCGCTCGAGCGCCATCCCTCGATCACGCTGCAGGCCGAGCGTGCTGGTGAGGACGACCGGCATCAGCGCGCGCCCGAAGCCGCCGTGTGCGCGCATCAGCTCGCGCAACACCCACAGGCCGCTCACGTAGCGGTGCTCGAGGTCGGTCCACAGTTGTTCCTGGATGCGACGCGCCCGGACGTCGAACGGATCGACGCCGCGATTGTCGACCTCGAGCAACGTGAACGACGAGAACTCGCCGACGAGCTCGGTCACCTGCGAGTGCAGCGGCAGGCGATTGAACCGGGGCACGTTGAGCGTGAAGTGCCGGCGCTGACTCCTGGTACCCAGGACCTCGGCGTACGCCGAGATCAGGAGGCCGGACGGCGTCAAGCCGGCATGCGTGGCCTTGGTCTTCAGGCGCTCCCAGACCGCGGCGTGCAGCGTGCCCTGGCGGCGGACGAACCGAGGCACCTGCACGGTGCTCGGGTCCTTGACCACCGGCAGCTCCGGCGCCGCGGGCAGGGTCGGCAAGCGATCGAGCCAGTACGCCATGGACCGGCGGTGCAGCTCGGTGCCGTCGAGCCGTCGCTCGGCCAGGACGTAGTCGCGGAACGAGACCTCGAACGCCGGTAGCGCGAGGCTCGGGTCGGCGTAGAACTGCGACAGCTCGTGAAACAGCAGCTGCCAGCTCGCGAAGTCGCTGATCAGCGCGTCGACGCTCCAGTGGATCCGGCTGCGTCGCGCATCGATCCGGCTGACGAACACCTCGAACAGCGGGAACTGGTCGGCCGGGCGGACCTCGTGCGACAGCCGCGCCCGGATCGCCTCGAGCTGCGCGCGCGCCGCGTCGGGATCGAGCTGGCGCAGATCGATCACCTTCAGCTCGAACGGCGGGACCTCCGGCAGGATGCGCTGCGTGTTGTCCTCGGGTGAGATGATCGCGCGCAGCATCTCGTGCCGCTCGATCAGGCGCCGCCATGCGCGCTCGAGCCGAGGCACGTCGAGGTCCTCGCCTTCGAGCTCCATGTAGACGTGCGTCGAGACGTTGCCGAGCTCGAACGTGTCCGCACGGCCGAGGCAGTACGCCTGCTGCGTGTCGGTGAGCGGAAACGGCTCGAAGCGACGCGCGGGATCCGCGGTCAGGACCGGCAACAGGTCTGCCAGGCCGGTGAACTCCGAGCGTTGTGCCTTGCAGCGATCGACGAAGCGTGCCAGCTCGGCGATCGTGCGCAGCTGGTAGACGTCTCGCAGCGTCATCTCGACCTGGAGCTCGGCGCGCGCGCGCGCGATCAGGCGCGTCGCGGCGAGCGAGTGGCCCCCGAGCGCGAGGAAGTCGTCGTTCGTGCCGACCTCGGTGACGCCGAGCAGCTCGCACCACAGGGCCGCGAGCCGGTGCTCGATCGGCGTCCGGGGCGCGACGCGCCGGGCCTCGGCCTCGGGCGATCGGTCGAGCAGCGCAGGCAGGCTGCGGCGGTCGACCTTTCCGTTCGCCGTGCGCGGAAGCTCGTCGAGGACGACGACGTGCGACGGCACCATGTAGTCGGGCAGGCGCGCGCGCAGCCAGGCCTGCACCGCATCGTCCAGCGCGGCCGCGGGCGGGTCGGCCGTGCAGGCGTGCGCCGCGCGATCGACGCGTCCCCCGACGAGCGCGTGCACGAGCTGATGGCGGTCGCCGAGCTGGAAGTGGTGCTGGATCCGTTCGAACTCGACGCCGCCGACCGGGCACAGGCCGAGGTCGTGGTTCGCGGCCCAGTCCATCAAGAGCTGGCCCATGTAGCCGGCTTCGAGGAAGTACAGGTCGCGGGCGAGCTCGCCGTACATCGGCTCGATCGCGGCACGATCCACGATGAAGAAGATCGAGAACCCGGCCGCGTCGACGACGCGGTGGTTGTAGGCGGCATGCGCGGTGCGCTCGATCGTGCCGTCGCCGAGGTGGACGATCGACGCGTCGCGAGCATCGTAGTAGTAGATGCCGGCGGGGACGCCTTCGACCCGATCGGGCTTGACATGGACATAGGTCTGGACGGGGTAGAGCCCACCGCCCGAGGGATAGCGGTACTTGGGGAGGCCGTCCCACTCGGCTCGTCGCAGGCAACCGAGCAGGTCGGCGAACGCGGTCAGCGGGATCGCCGCGGTGAGGAACTCGCGATCGGTCCGGCGCCGGGCGTGCGCGACCAGGGCGTCACCGTCCAGGGCCGTCCCGAGCGCGATGCGACGGCCGCCGACGTCGCGCCGTAGCCCCGGTTCGCGCAGCTTGAACTCCGCACGCTCGAGCGGATCGGCGAGCGTGGCGCCGGGGTGCGCCGCGTCCGCAACGTCACCCCGATGGGCGGGCCCGCCAGGCGCATCGTGCGCCGGGATGATGAACGCGGCGAGCGCGCGATATCCCTTGCGGTTGTCGTGGGGGATCGGCGCGACGACCGCCGTGCTGACGGCGGGATGCGCCGCGAGCGCCGCCTCGATCTCCCCGATCTCGATCCGGTGCCCGCGCAGCTTCACCTGATGATCGAGGCGGCCGAGGAACTCGAGCGTGCCGTCGGGCCAGTAGCGTCCGAGGTCGCCGGTGCGATACCACCGCGTGCCGAGCCCCGGGCTCACGCAGGTGACCTCGGTGTTCTCGACGAAGCGCTGCCGCGTCTGCTCGGCGTCGCCGCGATAGCCCGTGGCGACGCCGACCCCGCCGATCCACAGCTCGCCGGGCACCCAGTCCGGGCAGTCGCGTTCCTGCGCATCGACCACGCGATACGCCTGATTGCGCAGCGGGAAGCCGTACGGAATCGAGGTCCAGTGCGGCGGGACGCCCGCGACCGGGAACGCGTTCGACCAGATCGACGCCTCCGTGGCGCCCCCGAGCGCGACCAGCGCGCACCGCCCGTCCATCGCCGTCTGGATCCGCGCGGGGAGGTCGAGCCCGACCCACTCGCCGGAGGCGAGCGCGACCCGGAGGCTCGCGAGCCGGCCACCCTCCGCCGCGACCAGCAGCATGTCGAGGAGCGTCGGGACCGAGTTCCACAGCGTCACGCGGTGTTCGGTGACGAGCTGGACCCACGCGAAGGCATCGCGTCGCTGGTCGTCGGCGATGAGGACGAGGGCGCCACCGGCCGAGAGCAGGCCGAACACGTCGTAGACCGAGAGATCGAAGTCGAGCCCGGAGACCGCGAGCACGCGGTCCGCGGGGCCGACGCCGTGGCGAGCGTTGATGTCCTCGACCGTGTTGACCGCGGCGCGATGTGCGATCTCGACGCCCTTCGGCTCGCCGGTCGATCCGGAGGTGAAGATGACGTAGGCCGGTGCCGCCGGATCAACCGCGATCGGCGACGCGAGCGGCGCGACCGCGTACGTGTCCTCGATCGAGAGCGCGTGCACCGCGGCCGGCCACTCGGTCGTGTCGGCCGCGCGCCGCACCGCCCAGCAAAGCTGGGTGCGCTCGATGATCCGCTGGCGCCGGCTTGGGGGCTGATCGACGCTGAGCGGGACGTACACGCCACCGGCGGCGAGCACGCCGAGGACGGCGACGATCTGATCGGGCCCCTTCGGCAGCTGGATCGCGACCAGATCGCCGGCACGCACGCCTCGGTCGCGCAAGCGCGCGGCGACGCGCAGCGAACGCTCGGCGAGCTCGCCGTAGGACATCGTCGCATCCGCCCAGACGAGCGCCGTGCGGTCCGGCGCTTCGGCCGCGCGTGCAAAGAAGCCCTGGTGCAGCAGGCAACCCGACTCCGGCGCGCGCGTGTCGTTGACCCGCACCCGGATGGCTCGCTGGGAGTCGGGCAAGAGGGCCTGGGGGGGTGCGAGCCAATCGGCGTCGGGCGCCGCCAGGCGATCGAGCAGCTTGCCGTAGGCGCCGAACATGTCGTCGATCAGGCCCTCCGGGAACAGCGCGTCCACGGCGTCCCAGCACAGCACCAGCGCGCCGTCCATCTCGTAGACCTGGTGGTCGAGCCACACCTGCGGCGTCTGGGAGATCATGTAGCGCAGCTCGCCGAGCTCGCGGCGGAACGCCTCGCCGATGAACTCGCCGCCGATGTTGCACGCGAACACCACAGGCGCGGTGCGCGGCTCGGCGGGGTCCTCGCGCGCCAGATCGCGCAGCACGTCGATGCCGGAGTACGCCGCGTGGGCCGCGTCGCTGCGGAACCGGGCCTGGACCTCGAGCGCGCGATCGCGAAAGCAGCGCGCCTGCGACACGTCGGCGGCGAGGAGCACCAGGTTCGTGAAGTCCGCGACGAGCAGCGGCGCATCGGGGTGGAGGGGCTCGCGGTCGAACAGCGGGAGGTTGACGAGGAACCGCGGCGCCGCGCTCCACGCGCCGAGCACCTCGATGTACGCGCTCAGGATCGCCATCGCCGGCGTGATGCCGTGCTGGCGCGCACGGTCGGCGAGGCGCCGCCACGCCTCCGGCGCGAGCCGATCCACGCGGCGCGAGAACCGCGGCGGCTGGATCGCTTCGGGGCTCGCCGCGAGCGGCAGCTGCGGCCCGCCGGGCATGTCCTCGAGGCGCTCGCGCCAGTAGGCCTCCGCGCGCTCGCGGGTCTCGGCGCGCTCTGCAGCGCGCTTCGCAAGGTAGCGCGGAAAGTCGTACGCGATCGCCGGCAGCGCCTCGCCTCGACCGGCATAGAGCTGCGCGAGGTCCGCGAGCAGGATCTGGATGCTGAGCACGTCCGCGACCAGGAGGTCGACGCTGAGGTGGATCGTGCAGGCACCGCCGGGTTGCAGCACCAGCTGGACGTCGAAGACCTCGCCGCGCTCGACGGGCAGGCGCCGGTGCGACATGGCATCACGCACGGTGCGCAGGCAGAGCGTCACCTGGTCCTCGTCGAGCCCGCGCACGTCGTGAACGGCGAGCTGCGACCACGGGCTCGTCGGCATGATCTGCTGGTGGCCGTCCGGGAGGAACCGTGCGCGCAACATCGCGTGGCGCTCGGTCAGCGCACGAACCGCCGCCGCGAACCGATCCTTGTCGAGGTCGCGGCCCTCGAACTCGAAATATGCGTGGCAACCGACTCCCCCCAGGACCTGATCATCATTGCGTCCGACCCAGTAGGCCTGCTGTACGGAGGTCAGTGCGAACGGCGCCGAAGGATCGATGGTCGCGGCCTCGTGGCGCGGCTTCGTCGCGGCTGGATCGTCGATGCGGCCCGAGACCAGCTGCCACCAGCCCTCGAGCGTCGGGCGCTCGGCCAGCTCCGCGAACGTGACGCGAACCCCGCTCCGGCGCCAGCGCCCGACGAGGCTCATGATCCGGATCGAATCCAGTCCCAGCGAGAGCAGGTCATCGGTGTCGCCGATCGAAGAAATCGATGGGTCCAGCAGGTGGACTACCGCCTCACGTATGTTGTCGAGTGACAGGGACTCCATTACTGGTGACTCCAAGCTGTACGCGTGCAGCGTTGTGCGGTCAGTGCGATCGGTGCTTGCCAAAGACGATTGATCTGGTGTGTTGTGACGGAATGACAGCTCGTGATCGCGAACCGCTTCATTCTGCCGATTTCGAACCGTGGCCCGACGAGCTCGCGCGCAGGTATCGCAACCTGGGTTACTGGCGCGGCGAGACGCTCGGTGACCTGCTGAGGGGCTGGGCCGCGACGTACGCCGCGCGCACGGCGCTGATCGCCGGCGCGCGACGCCTCACGTACGCGGCGCTCGACGCGCAGGTCGACCGGGTCGCCGCCGGCCTGCACGCCCTCGGCGTCGCGCAGGGCGATCGCGTCGTCGTGCAGCTGCCGAACGAGCCCGAGCTCCTGATCCTGGGCTTCGCGCTGTTCCGGATCGGGGCGCGGCCCGTGTTCGCGCTGCCCGCGCACCGCAGGAACGAGATCGCGTACCTCTGCGAGGTCGCGCAGGCCGTGGCCTACGTGATCCCCGATCGGCGCGCGGGCTTCGACCATCGCGGGATCGGCCGCGACGTGCGTGCGATCATGCCGGGGCTGCGCGTGATCGTCGTCGGCGAGCCCGGTGAGTTCGTGGCGTGGAGCGCGCTCGACGCCGCGCCCGTGGCGCTGGCCGGCCCCGCCCCCTCGGACGTCGCGCTGTACCTTTTGTCGGGCGGGACGACCGGCTTGCCCAAGCTGATTCCCCGGACCCACGAGGACTACGGCTACAACCTGCGCGCGAGCGCCGAGGTCTGCGCCCTCGATCAGGGCAGCGTCTACCTCGCCGCGCTCCCCGTCGCGCATAACTTCGCGCTCGGGTGTCCCGGCGTGCTCGGGACGCTCCACGCCGGCGGCCAGGTCGTGATGACGTCCGATCCGAGCCCCGACAACGCGTTCGCGCTGATCGAGCAGCATCGCGTCACCGTCACGGCGCTCGTCCCGCCGCTCGTGATGTCCTGGCTCGACGCCGACCGGAGCGAGCACGATCTGTCGAGCCTGCGGCTCGTCCAGGTCGGCGGCGCGAAGCTTAGCGCCGAGGTGGCGCGGCGCGTCCGCCCGGCCCTCGCGTGCGTGCTCCAGCAGGTGTTCGGCATGGCCGAGGGCTTGCTCAACTACACGCGCCTCGATGATCCCGAGGACCTCGTCGACACCACGCAGGGCCGACCGCTGTCGCCCGAGGACGAGCTGCGGGTCGTCGACGACGCCGATCGCCCGGTCGCGCCCGGCGAGGTCGGGCAGCTCTTGACGCGGGGGCCGTACACGCTGCGTGGCTACTTCCGGGCCGCAGCGTACAACCAGACCGCGTTCACCGCGGATGGGTTCTACCGCACCGGAGACCTGGTCCGCGTGACGCCGTCCGGACACCTCGTGGTCGAGGGCCGGGCGAAGGACCTGATCAACCGCGGCGGCGACAAGGTCTCCGCCGAGGAGGTCGAGGGCCACCTGCTCGCGCATCCCGCCATCGCCAACGTCGCGGTCGTGGCGATGCCGGACGAGTACCTCGGCGAACGCACGTGTGCGTTCGTGATCCGGCGCACCGAGGACCTCACGCTCGCCAAGGTCTCGAGCTTCCTGCGCGAGCGCGGGCTCGCCGGCTACAAGCTGCCGGACCGGCTCGAGGTCGTCGAGGTGTTCCCCGTGACCAGCGTGGGCAAGGTCGACAAGAAGGCGCTCGCGGCCCGGATCGCGGAGCGCCTGCGCCACGAGCGCGCGGCACGCAGCCGGTAGGGCTCGTGCACGCGCGACGCGCGATCGGACACCGAGCACGCGCATCATGCGGCTCCGGCGGCTCCCGAGGCCTCGGTCAGGTCGAGCGCGGCCGCGTGCGCGCGCACGATGTACGGCGCGATGCTGCGCAGCTTCTCGCAGGTCTCCTCGTACTCGCGGGCCGGCAGCGACTGGGCGACGATGCCGGCGCCCGCGCGCAGCCAGGCCTGACCGTCCTCCTCAAACAGCGTGCGCAGGACGAGCGCGGCGTCGAGCGCGCCGGTGCTCGAGGCCATGAGCACCGCCCCGGCGTAGAGGTCGCGTGGGCGCTCCTCGAGCCGCGCGATCGAGTCGTACGCCGACGACTTCGGGATCCCCGACGCGGTCACGGCCGGAAACAGCGTCTCCAGCACGTCCCAGGCCGTCCGCCCGGCGACGAGCTGGCCGGTGACGCGCGAGCCGAGGTGTTGCACGCTGCCGCGCTGCTTGACGTTCATCAGGTCGACCACGGCCACGCTGCTCGGCGCGCACAGCGCGCTCAGCTCGTCATAGGCGAGCTTGACGGAGATCGCGTGCTCGAAGATCTCCTTGGGATCCGTCATGAGCTCGGCCTCGAGCTGCCGATCGACGTCGTTGCCCAGCCCGAGCGCCCGGCTGCCCGCGAGCGGCTGGGTCGAGACATGCCCGGTCTCGCTGACCTCGGCGACGGTCTCGGGGCTGAACCCGACCGCCTTGCGACCGCCGAGGTCGAGCACGAACGAGCGCGCCGGCTGGTTCGCGGTGCGCCCCAGGAGGTACGTCCCGGCGAAGTCGACCGGGCCCGACACCGCGACCGAGCGCGACAGGATCACCTTCTGGTACAGCCCGCGCTTGATCTCGCCGATGGCGGTCGCGACGATCTCCTCGAAGTACCGCCGGGCGCCGTCGTGGATGTTGACCGGGATGGTCTCGTACGTGGGGCTCGCGGCCGGCTGCATCAGGTACGCCCGCACCCGGTCCATCGTCGCGAGCTGCGTGCTGCGCACGATCACGCGGTCGGCGGTGATGCGCACCTCGGTCTCGGGGACGATCAGGTGCAGGAGTGGTCGCGCGCCGGCATCGACGACCCGGCCGGCCGCGAGGTAGGCATACTCGAAGCTCAACCAGCCGTAGGCGTTCCACTCCCGGAGCGGAACGCGCTGCAACGCGTCGCGAACACGCTCGAGGGGCTTCGCGCTCCACGGCTCGGTGATCGCGGCCTCGGCGCCGAACCGCGTCGTGATGTGCGCGACGTCGAGCTTGATCTCCACGAGCGCATCACCGGCCAGCGACCACACGCCCTCGCGCTCGTAGACCACGTACTCGTGGAACAGCTTGCCAGCCACCAGGCGGGTCACGAGCTGCAGGGGATCGAAGCGCCCCGAGAGCCGTAGTTCGTGATAGTGGAGCTGCTGAGATCGTTTCATGTGACATCTCTCTGATAATGAGTCGGCGGTGACTGGCATGCTGGAATGCGTGGTCCGCCGAAGGTTGGTCGTGACGAGCTCACCGGCGCCTCCGCTGGGCTTGCGCTTCGCGTCGGCCCTGGGCCCGGCGCTTGCCACGCTCGGCCGGCGAGGCATCGACGCCGGCGGTCAGGAAGCGCGCCAGCGCGCTGACCGTCGGGTGCTGGAACAGGTCGGCCACGCCGAGCGCGCGGGGCAGGCTGCCGTTCAGCTTGCCGAGGACCTGCGTCATCTTCATCGAGTTGCCGCCGAGGTCGAAGAAGTTGTCGCGGACGCCGACGTGGTCGAGCCGGAGCACCTCGCACCACGCTTGCGCGATCACGCGCTCGAGCTCGGTGCGCGGCGCGCTGTGCTCGCCCTCGCTGGAGCTCGCACGCGACGTCAGCTGATCGTGGTCGATCTCCTGCGACGCCGTCCGCGGCAAGCGTTCGAGCGCGATCACCTCGCACACGCTGGTCGTGCCGTAGCGGTCGGTCACCGCGAGCTCGCCCGGGCGACACGACGCCGGCGACACGAAGGCGACCAGGCGCTCGACGGGGCGCGCGCCACCTGCGACGTGGCTCCCGACCCACGGCTTGCTCGCATCGAGCCCGATCAGCAGGTGGTGCTCGTCGCGCGCGAGCGCGAGCTCGAGCGCCTCGAGCGCGGCCAAGACCTGGAGCGGGACATGACCCCGGTCGCGCTCCCGCTCCGTGGACGCGTCGTCGCGGCGGCTCCCGAGCTCGTCCCACAGGCTCCACGCGAGGCTGTGCGCCGCGCGCTGGCCGCCCGATCTCAGGCGCTGCGCGACGGCTTCGAAGAAGCAGCCCGCGGCGGCGTCGACCGCGGCCAGCGGCGCGCCCAGGGCGGCACGCGCCGTGGAAAACGCGACGAACAGCGCGCCGGGGCGCGCATGCACGAGCTCGGCCAGGACGCAGGCGCCGAGGATCCTGGGCTCGAGCGCCCGGGCGGTGCGGCCCGCGTCCAGCTCGAGCGCGGCCGCTTCGTCGTGCTCGCCCGCGAGGTGCACGATGCCGCAGAGCCCGGTCCCGAAGTCGGCCTCGGCCGCCGCGACCGCGGCCTTGACCTGCGCGGGGTCGCAGACGTCGGCGGCGACGTACCTGACCGAGCCGCGCGACAGGCCCGCGCACACCTGCGCGTAGGCGGTGGCGGCGCGGGGCTGCGCGAGCGGCGTGCGCCCGATCAAGAGGACGCGCGCGTCGTGGTGCTCGGCGAGGTGTCGCGCGAGGACGCTGCCGACGCCACCGAGCCCGCCGCTGATCAGGTAGAGCGCGCCGCGCTCGAACCGCGACCCGGCGGCGCCGGCGGGGCCCTCGGCGCGAGCCAGGACCGGCACGAAGCGGCGGCCCCGGCGGAACGCGACCTCGACGTCGCGCGCCGCGGTGTCGAGCTCGCGCACGAGCGCGTCGAGCACGTCGTCGGCAGCGTCGGGCAGATCGACATGGCGGCAGGCGAGCCACGGGAGCTCGTGGGGCAGGCTCCGCATCAGCCCGAGCACCGGCGCATGCCCGACGGCAACGCGGTCGCCGGCGTCGACGGCCTGCGCGTGGCGGTCGATCACGGTCAAGGCCACGCGCTGGCCGTCGCCGCGCCTGGCCGCGATCGCCCGGACGAGGTGGAGCAAGCCGTGCCATCCGACCCGCAGCGCGTCGCGGACCGCGACCATGTCGAGGCCTGCGTCCGGGACGCCGCGGGTCCACAGGTAGACGATGCTCGCGGGCCGGTAGCCGTCGCTCCCCAGCGCTTCCACGAGCTGTGCGTGATGACCGGCGTCGTCGGGCTTGATCCGATAGCGATCCACGCCGGCACGGTGATAGGCGTCGCCGGCCTCGACGTACACCACGCGCTGGCCGCGCTCGCCGAGCCGCGTGGCGAGCGCGCGACTCAGCGCGTCGTCGGCCGCGAACACGAGCACATCGCCGCCGAGCGGCAGGGCGGCTGGGTTCGCGAGCGCCTTGCGCTGCCAGGTCCTGCGATACAGGCTCCGCGGGGCGCCGCGCGGTGCGGCATCCTGGATGACGACACAGGCCTCGGCGACGCCCTCCGTGCTCGTCAGCGCGCGCTCCCAGCGCCCCGCGAGCTCGTCCTCGAGGACCGCGAGCCGCGCGAGGGCGTGACGATCGACCTCGCCCCCCGCCGTCAGCGGCAACGCGGTCAGAAGGACGATCGCGCGAGGCAGGTAGGCCGCCGGCACGTGGGCGGCCAGCCTCGCCCGGAGCGCCTCGCGTGCGATCGGCGCGGCGGCGACGACGTACGCGATCCAGTCGATCGTGCCCGCCTCGGTCGCCCTCGGCAGGACGACGCAGTCGCGGACGGCAGGGTCACGCAGCACGTGGGCCGCGATCGCGCTCGGCGCCACCTGGTGACCGTCCTGCCACGCCGTGGTGACCAGGAGCTCGATCCGTCCGTCGCGCAGCCATCGGCCGCGCTCGCCCGTGCGGACCAGCCGCTCCGTCCGATCGCCCAGGCGCACCGAGACGAAGCGGGCCGCCGTCGCGGCCGTGGCGTCCACGTAGCCGCGCGCGAGGCCGGTGCCGCCGACGTAGAGCTCGCCGTACACCCCGGCCGGCAGCAGGTGCCGCTGCTCGTCGAGGATGTAGACCGCGCGGCCCGGCTGCCACGCGTCCGCCGCGGCCGGGCGCGACGCGACGTAGCCAGCCGTCTCCGGAAGGCCGTAGAGGTGCACGACGCTGGACGCAGGCGCGCGCGGGTCGTGTGCGACCGGCCCACCGGTGCACAGCGCGAGGCGCACGCCCGCGGCCGGCTGCGCGCCGCGCGCGACCGCCTCCGGGGACAGGAACACGATCGACCCGGGGCCCGACACCGCGACGCCGGCGCCGTGCAGCAGCGGCCACAAGAGCTCCCCGACGACGGCGGCCAGGGGTGACGAGCCATCGTGCCGCACGACCTCGGTCGTGGTCAGCGCGAACCTGTCCTGCAGCCACGCGGCCTGATCGCAGAGCGCGCCGTGCTCGAGGCACGCCCAGCCACCGAGCGCGCGGAGGATCAGCGCCGGCGCGCGCCGGTCGAGCGCGACCGCCGGAGCGCGGGCCTCGCCGGGCAGATCGATCATCTCGGGATCGATCACCGTGAACCCCGTCCTCGGCCTGGCTTGCGAGGGAAACGGCGCGCCGTCCACGATGACCGCCTGCACCCGGCAGTGCTCGATCGCGTCGCGGAGCTGCGCGACGGGCGTGCTCGGATCGAGCGGCACGCACGCGTGGCCCGCCTTCCAGATCGCGAGCATCGCCACGACCTCGGCGATGCCGGGGCCCGCGAACACCGCGACCGCGGCCTCGGCCGGGAGCCCCAGGTCGCGCAGGTAGTGCGCGAGCTGGTTGCTGCGGTGATCGAGCGCCTGGTACGTCAGCGCCTCCGCGTCGCTCGTGATCGCGATCGCCTGGGGCGCCTCGGCCGCGCGCGCGGCGAAGCCCTCGCCGATCGTCCCGGCGCTTGTGCGACGCGGCGCCTCGGGCGGGCCGATCAGCGCGGCCCGCTCCCGCGGGGACACGAGCTCGACGCCGCCGATCCGCTGCGCCGGATCGCGCGCGAGCTCGGTGAGCACGACGCGCAGGTGCGCGACCAGCTGCTCGATCGTCGCGGGATCGAACAGGTCGGTCGCATAGACAAACGCACCGCTCAGGAACTCCGCGTGCTCCCAGAAGTGCAGCTCGAGATCGAACCGCGCCGACCAGCGCTCGAACTCGACCGGGGTGACGCGTACGCCCGGCAGATCGAGCTCCTGCTTCGGAGGGTTCTGCAACGCGAAGAACACCTGCACGAGCGGGTTCAGGGAGGGATCGCGCTCGACGCGAACCTCGTCGACGAGCTTCTCGAACGGCACGTCCTGATGGCCGTACGCGCCCTTGCACGTGGCCCCGATCCGCCCGAGCAGCGTGCGAAACGAAGGATCGCCGGAGAGGTCGGCACGCAGCGCCAGCGTGTTCACGAACAGCCCGATCAGCCCCTCGATCTCGGCCCGGGTGCGATTCGCGATCGGCGAGCCGACCAGCAGATCGTCCTGCCCCGTGTAGCGATGCAAGAGCGTCGCGAACCCCGCCAGGAGCGTCATGAACAGGGTGACGCCTTCGCGCCGGCTGAGCTCCCGGAGCGCGCGGGTGTCCTCGGCGGAGAGCTGGAAGTACAGCCGGTTGCCGCGGAACGACTGCACGCGCGCACGCGGGCGATCACCTGGAAGCGCCAGGACGGGGCACACGCCGTCCAGCTGCGTGCGCCAGTAGGCGAGCTCGTTGTCGAGCACCTGGGCGCGCTCCGGGCTCTGCTGCCAGTCCGCGTAGTCGGCATATTGAATCGGCAGCGGCGCCAGCATCAGCGGCCGGCCGGTGATGCAGCTGCGATACGCCGCGCCGAGCTCGCGGTCGAAGATCGCGATCGACCAGCCGTCGATGATGATGTGGTGGAAGCAGGACACGAGGACGTGATCGGTCGCGTGGACGCGCAGCAGCTGGACGCGCAACAGCGGCGCGGCGGCGAGATCGAACGGGCGGCGCGCCTCGTGGATCATCGCGTGGAGCGCCGGGTGATCCTCGATCCGCTCGACCTGCGCATCGCCCGCGACCGCGAGCTCGATCCGGACGGTCAGCTCGGGCAGGATGACCTGCGTCGGCGCGCCGTCGACGACCGCGAACCGTGTGCGCAACGCCTCGTGCCGCGCGACGACCGCGTTCAGCGCGCGCTCCAGCGCAGCGACGTCGAGTGGCCCCGCGAGCCGCGCGACCCGCGCCGAGACGTACACCGAGCTCTGGGGATCGAGCTGGTGCAGGAACCACATCCGCTGCTGGGCGTACGACGTCGGAAACGCGAGGCTGTCGGCGGCGGCGTCGCCCGCCTGGACCGCGGGCGCTTCGCCGGCGGTCGCGAGCCCGGAGCCTCGGTCGTGCGCGACCATGGCTAGCGCTGCACCTTCGGGTCTCGCGACCGGCGCGCGCTGCGCGTGATCCCGTGCTCGCCGCTCGCGCCCGCCGTCTGGCGCAGCACCTCGATCTCGGCCACGACCCCCGCGACCGTCGGGTGCTCGAGGAACCTTCGCATCGACAGGTGGACGCCGATCGCGTCGCGCACCTTCGCGACGATGCGCCCGACGAGCAACGAGTCGCCACCGAGCTCGAACAGGCCATCGTGGATGCCGACGCGATCGAGCCCGAGCTGGTCCTCCCAGATCTTCGCGATCGTCACCTCGAGCTCGCTCGACGGCGCGACGAACGGCGTCTCCATCTGCGGCCGCTGGTTGAAGGCGGAGGTCGGGTGCGCGATCGATGGCTCGGCCGAGGACGTCGGCGCGGCCTCCGCCCGCGACGCCGGCGTCGCGTAGATCGGCGTGACCCTGACGACCGGCTGGCCCGACAGCGGGAGGACGCGCTGGAAGGCAGCCAGCCCGCCGGTGCCGCGCACGTGCTCGATCGCCTCGGGATCGAGGCCGGGCTCGTCCCATTCGATGTACGACCAGCTCTGTCCACGGTCCTCGGTCGCGCGCGCGGCCGCGTACGACGCGGCGAGCTCGGTGGCGGCCGAGGCCTTCGGGCCGCGCCGGAGATCGCGGATCACGAGCAGGCGGCGGCCCTGCGCGGGCACGCTCGACAGCTCGCCGAGCGCCTGGTCCGGGGTGGCCTCGGCGTCGGAGGCCCCGACGACGAGGATCGCCGCGTCGAGGCTGCCCCCGGCGAGCGCGCGCGCCCGATCGACCGCGGCCGGGCCCGCCGGCACGATCGACACCCGCGCCCCGAGCGCCTCGAGCAGGCGCACGCGGCGGATTCGCCGCTGGACCGCGTGCACCTCGACGGCCTCCGCGGTGCCGCCCCCGGGCTTCCGGCCGACGATCATGGCGTAGTCGGAGCCGGCGCGCTGCTCGACACCGGGGCACGTGGTGACGTGCTCGTAGCCTTCGTCCTCGAGCGCACGGATCCAGGTGTCGGCCTCCATCAGCGGCGAGTGCTGCCGCAGATCGTCCTCGAAGTACCACCAGCCCTCGGCGAGCCCCGCGGCCATCGTGAGCCAGCGCCGCGGCCGGGCGGCCTCGAGGATGAACACCATGCCCTGCGGGGCGAGCAGGTTGTGAACGTGGTGGAGGCTGTCGCGCACGCTCCGCGTGGCATGCAACACGTTGAAGGCCAGGACGATGTCGAAGCTGCCGAGCTCGTAGCCCTGGCTCGCCGGGTCACGCGAGATGTCGAGGACCCCGAACTTCATGAAGTCGAAGCCCGACTCCAGCGCCTTGCGCTGGCCGCCGAGGACAAACGCCCGGCCGAGGTCGGTGAAGTGGTACTCGACGTTCGACCGGCCGCGCAGCGCGTTCGCGACGATCCAGGTCAGATCGCCGCGCCCGGCGCCGACCTCGAGGATGCGGACCCGCTTGCCGCCGGCGCGATCGACGAAGCGCGCGACCGTCTCGGCGATCAGCGGGCGGAAGATCATCATGTCGCTCGACCGGATGCGCTGCTCGATCACGGGCCGCAGGCGCTCGTAGTCGCCGTCGGGCATGATCACCTGCAGCGCGCCGATCTCCCCGCTCAGCGCCTCGGGATAATGCCGCACACAATCGTCGTTCGTCGCGATGTCCAGGGCGAACGCGGGGAAGCGCGACGCGAGATCATGCCGCAGCGCCTCGGCCTCGCTGGCCGGTGTGCTCGTGACGAAGCGGACCTGCTCGCCCTCGCCGGCGATGAACCGATCCTCGCGGAGCATCGCGAGCATGGCGTCGAGGAACTTGTGGTATCTCGGCAGCACGCGCAGCTGCGCCGCGATCGAGGCGCGCGTGTGCGTGGCTCCCGGGGCCGTGTCGAGCCCCATCCGCTGGAAGTAGTCGAGCACGTACAGGGGGCACAGCCGGTTCAGCCCGGCCTCGAGCTCGGTGGGGACGGGCTCGAGCTCGGTCTCGCCGCGCAGCCGCTGCTCGATCGCGGCGATCGCCGAGCGCTCGCTCGCGAGATCGGCCGAGGCCAAGGCGGAGCCCGCGCTGGCGACCGGGGCGCCATCGCCTGCGCGCGCGAGCCAGTGATCCCACGTCGCGCGATCCGGAACCGGCAGCTCGTCGCTGATCACGAGGTGAGGGGACGGCCCGGCCGCCGCCGCGTGGGCCGCGAACCGGAACCGGACATCCTCGAGGCCGCGGGGGACGAAGTACGCGGTGCCCTCGGGCGGCAGGGGCGCGCCGGCCGGATCGCCGGCCGCCAGCGCGTCCCAGGTCGGGATCCAGCTGCGTTCCCCCCGCAGCGCCACGACCGGATGGCTCCGCTCGCGCGCGATCTCGGCCGCGATCCGATCGGCCGCGATCGTGGCGCCGTGACCGTTGCCGGCGAGCACCACGTCGATCAGGTGCCAGCTCGACGCCGGATGCTCGCGCGCCACGGTCCGGAAGGCGCCGAGGAGGAGCTGCTTGTCGGCCGACGTTGCCTCGTCCCCCATCACGTCGAACAGCTCGTTCGAGCACGCCCAGACCGGCACGGAGCTGCCATGCTGTGCCAGCGCACGCGCGCAGGTGCGGAGCGCGCTGGCCTCGGCGAGGCCGTGGCGCGGCGAGGAGTCGGCGCTGAACAGGTAGACCACGGCGTCGATCGGCTCCGCGTGGCGCTGCAGATCGCCGAGCAGCCGGGCGTGGTCGGCGAGGGAGGACGGGTCGATCGTGTACCCGCGCGCCGCGCGCGGCTCGTACCCGGCGCCGCGGCGTACGACGGTGAGCTCGGCGTGCTTCGCGAGCGCCTCGGCGACGCCGTGCGGGTCTGCGAACACGAGCCAGCGGGGCCGCGCGGGTGGTGCGTGCGCCGCGCGCGCGACGCTCTTCCAGGCGGGGGTCGCGAGCAGCGCGCGGACGTGGTCCTCCTGCTCGGGCGCCGCGCTCGGCCGCGGCTCGATCCAGTAGCGCTGTCGGGCAAACGGGTAGCCAGGCAACGGCACCACGCGCCGCGCCCCGCCGTGCAACGCGTGCCCGTCGATCGCCACGCCGCTCGTCCACAGCTGGCCCAGCGTCCCGAGGAAGACCTTGAGATCGGAGCCGTCCGCGCGGGCGTGACGCATCGAGGTCATCGCCGAGATCGTGCCGCCGGTGTGGCGCTCGACGAGCTTGCGCAGCGCGTGGCCGGGACCGACCTCGAGCAGGATCGGGCGCTCGGTCCGCGTGAGCTCGTCGATCCCGGCCGCGAACCGGACCGGCTCGCGGCTGTGGCGGCGCCAGTACACGGGATCGACGGCCTGCTCGGGCGTGATCCACGTCCCGGTCAGGCTCGAGACGTAGGGCAGCCGTGGCGCGGCGAGCGCGACCCCGGCGACCGCCTGCTGGTACTGGTCGAGCACGGGCTCGAGCAGCGCCGAGTGCGCCGCGCCGCCGATGTGCAGCCTGCGATGCTCGATGCCATCGGCCTCGAGCGCGCGCTCGAGCGCCTCGATGTCATCACGCCAGCCGGAGACGACGCACATGTCGGCCGCGTTGATCGCGGCGAGCGACAGCCGCGGCGTGAGGCGCTTGCGCAGCTCGGCCTCGCCGCACGACACGCTGAGCGACAGGCCGCCCTCGGCCGCGCTGCGGAACAGGCGCTCGCGCTCGACGACCAGCGGCAGCGCTGCCTCGAGCGGCAGGACCTCCGCCAGGCAAGCCGCCGTGTACTCGCCGAGGCTGTGACCGATGCAGGCCGACGGCTTGACGCCGACCGAGATCAACAGCCGCGCGAGCGCGTACTCGGTCGCGACGACCATCGGGAACGGTCGATGGCGCCTGGGCTCGGCGTCCGGGTCGTGCTGCTCGGCGGGGTCTCGCCAGTCCGCGAGGGCGCTCCGCAGGTCAAAGCCGAGGACGGGCGCGAGGATCCGGGCGCATCGGTCGAGCTCGGCGCGGAACACCGGCTCGTGCTCGTAGAGCTCGCGCGCCATGTTCGGGTACTCGCTGCCCGCGCCCGGGAACATGAAGACGACCTGGCGCGGCAGGGCCTCGCGGCTCGGCGCCGGCCCGGCGAGCAGCTGCTCCGCGGCGTCCCTGGCGTCGCGACAGACGATCGCTCGGCGGTACGGGAGCGCCTTGCGGCGCGCCTGCAGCGTGTACGCGACATCCGCGAGGTTCAGGTCGGGGTGCTCGGCGAGGTGGCGGCCCAGCGCGGCCGCGCTCGCGTCGAGCGCCGCCGGCGTCATCGCCGACAGCACGAGCAACGACCACGGACGCGGCGGGGAAGATGCCGGGAGCGAGGGCGCCTCCTCCACGATCACGTGCGCGTTCGTGCCGCCGATCCCGAACGAGCTCACGCCGGCGCGGCGGGCGCGGGCACCGGCCTTCCACGGGGCCAGGGCCGCATGGACGTAGAACGGGCTGTTCGCGAAGTCGATCAACGGGTTGGGTTGCTCGAAGTGCAGGCTCGCGGGGAGCAGCTCGTGCTCGAGCGAGAGCACGACCTTGATCAAGGCCGCGACCCCCGCCGCGGCATCGAGGTGGCCGACGTTCGTCTTGAGCGAACCGATCGCGCAGAACTGCTTGCGATCCGTCGTGGTCGAAAACGCCTGGCGCAGCGCCGCGACCTCGATCGGATCACCCACCGGCGTCGCCGTCCCGTGCGCCTCGATGTAGTCGATCGAGTCCGCGTCGACGCCGGCGATGGCCTGCGCGGCGAGGATGACCTCCGCCTGGCCCTGGACGCTCGGAGCGGTGTAGCCCACCTTGCGGTTGCCGTCATTGTTGATGGCGCTGCCCCGGATCACGGCACGGACATGATCGCCGTCGGCGATCGCGTCCCCGAGCCGCTTCAGGACCACCGCGCCGACGCCGTCGCCGGGAAAGATGCCGGTCGCCCGGGCGTCGAACGCCCGGCAGTGGCCATCCGCCGACAGCGGCCCGTCCTTGAGATACTGATATCCCCGCTTCGGGGTCGGGTTGACGAACACGCCGCCCGCGAGCGCGACATCGCAGCGGTGGCTCAGCAGATCCTGGCAGGCCATGTGGACGGCGACCAGCGACGTCGAACATGCGGTGTGGACCGCGACGCTCGGGCCCTTCAGGTTGAGCGCGTAGGACACGCGGGTCGCGAGGCTCCCGGTCGCGCTGCCGGCGATCGCCAGGAGCAGCCCGATCGAGTCGGTCGACCTCGGGAGCGCGGGCAACACGTTGAACAGCAGGTACCGGCTGGTCCCCGCGCCCGCGTACACACCGATCGATCCGTCGTAGCGGTCGTGCGCGTAGCCGGCCTGCTCGAGCGCGTGATATGCGCACTCGAGAAACAACCGGTGCTGCGGATCGATGATCTCGGCATCGGGGCCGCGATACCCGAAGAACGCGGCGTCGAACTGGTCGATGCCCTCGAGCGCCGCCTCGCGGCGAACCAGGAAGGGATCGCTCCAGCGGTCCGGATCACCGCCGCCGCGGAGGAAGTCCGCTTCGGAGATCGGCGCGGTGGAGTCCGTCCCGGCCGCAAGGTTCGCCCAGAACTCGGCCAGCGACCCGGCACCCGGAAACCTGCCGTCCATGCCGATGATGGCCACATCGAGGCCCGCGCCGTCATCCCGCAATCGATCGGTCATCGCGACACACTCCGTTCGAAGGCCGCGAGATCTTCGGCGATCGTTTGAAGGACCCTTGGTCGCTGGCTGTCGAGGAAGAAGTGGCCGCCCTCGAGCTGCACGACCTTGCACGGTGCCGTCGTGTGCTGCTGCCACGCGTGCGTCGAGGCGACCGACACCTCGGGATCCGAGGTGCCCGCCAGGATGGTGATCGGACAGTCGAGCGGCGGATCGGCGATCCCGACGTAGCCATCGAGGATCGCGAAGTCTGCGCGAACGGCCGGCAGGACGAGGTCGAGCAACTCGTGCTGCGAGAACACCTCGTCGGGTGTCCCACCCAGGCGGTGAAGCTCCGCGACGATCTCGTCGACCGAGAGCTGGGCCCGCCTCCGCTGCGGACTGACGTGGGGCGCGGGCGACGCGGAGGCAAACACGTGCACGACGCGATGCCCGAGCGCGCGGGCCAGCTCACGCGCGACCCGCGCACCCATGCTGTGCCCGAACAGCGCGACCGGCCGATCCGCGAGCGGCCGAAGCCCGACGAGCAAGTCGTCGATCAGCGCCTCCATCGAGGTCACGACGTCTTCCCCGAACCGCATGCCTCGCCCCGGGAGCTCGACCGGGCAGACGTCGATCCGGTCGGGCAGCGCGCGCGGCCAGTGGCGGAACACGGTGGCGCTCCCGCCGGCGAACGGCAGGCAGAACAGCCGGACTCGCGCGTGCCTCGTGACAACACGATAGGGAACCCGATTGTCGCTGCGCAGGATTGGCTTCATGAGTGAGTTTTGTCGCTGTGTGCAGAGACCGGTCGATGTCATTGAACACAGACGCGAAGCGAACGTGACCTTGGCGATGTCGCGCAGGCTCGCGCGCAGATCCAGGCAAGCTGGCGCGGCCGTTGGCTGTCGACGTGAGGCTGACCTCTCATCGAAGATCCTTCAGTACAACCGCGCGGGCGAGTTACAGAGGAGTAGCTGCCACGACCATGGCCATTTAACCCCGCCGCGCACGCGCTCGACTCGATACCTGGTTGCAAGTACATCACCGATCCGAACGGAAGTGTTCGACTGCTGGTACATATCCATCACATCGACGCGGCTCGAATCGCCAGCGGGGCACCTGTATACGTCGTGCTGCGCGGTTCCGCTCTCGCATCGGGATGCGAGGCGGACCGGGCGCGCTGGGCCTGGCGTGCCCGGCGCGATCACCGCGTGGCCATACCCGCGAGGAGCGTGCGCGCCAGTCGCCGGTTTGCGGGCAGGGCACGTCGGCGCGTGATCGTCCGCACCTCAATCGTAAGAGCGGGCAGTTCGTGTAGCGCTTCCTCTTGCACCCTTCGTGGAGATCCATCATGTTCAACTTGTGAGGCGGCTAGGTAGTGGCGTTCGCAGCATCGCTGCTCACCGAGGACAACTCTGTTTGGGCTGCCCAAGACGGTCCTCGAGACCATGCGACCCGTCCCTCGGATAACACCATGGTTTCGTGCCCCATCCTGAGCGAGTCATTGGTGGTATTTATATGTCTGCGCTCTTCGCGATCGTTTCATTCTGCTTGCAAGGCGGCACGGGTTGGCTCTGGGCCTTTGGTGGATCATTGATCTGCATTCTGATGTTCGGTGTCGCGCGGCATGTCGCGGCCGGGGTCGCAGCCAGCGACAGCGCGGTGCGATCGTTACTGGCGGACGATAGGAGTGGAGTCCGCGCGCCTGGAGGGGCGCCGGCCATCTCGCGCTTTCCAGGGCGACGGCCGAAGCTTCGGCTGCAACTGTCCAGCGACGCACGTGGCGCTCGATCATGACGTGGAAGCACCGCGTGCTCGTGATCGAGGCTGAGCGTCACATTGCACAGACGATCGTGGAACTCCTGAACACGGCCGACTTCGTATCGATAACGGTCGCGGACACCGCCCGCAGCGCGGGCGCCCACCTCGACGCGTTCGTGCCCGAGCTGGTCCTGCTCGACCTTCGCCTGCCCGACGGTAATGGCGTCGATCTCATCCCGCTGATCCGTGCCAAGGCCCCCCAGGCGCGAATCCTCGTCCTGACCTGCGTCACGACCACGGGGTGCATCCTGGCGGCGTTGCAGGCCGGTGCCGATGGCCTGCTCTACAAAGAGGATCTCGATATCCACCTTGCCCATGCCATGCAGGATCTGTTGAAGGGCGGTGCGCCGCTGTCAGCCGGTGTTGCCAAGATCGTGCTCGGCCAGTTGCGGTGGGAGTCTCCTCCGATCGCCGCGCCGCGGCTCACGCCCAAGGAGCTGGCGGTCCTCGAGCTCCTGGCGATCGGCCATAGCTATAAAGATATCGCCAAGGATCTCGGCGTCGAGCTGAACACGATCCGCACGCACATCCGATCCCTCTACGTGAAGCTCGGGGTCGAGAATCGGGCGGAGGCCATCAACCTGGGGTGGCGGCTGCGCCTGCTCGGCGAGCCCGGTCGAGATGCCGCTGTCGCCGGAGGACGCAAGTGCTAGGTCCACCGCGCGCCATCGTACCAGTCACCTCGCGACGGCAAGCAGCCGCGCTGCCTGACCCCGCGGGCACCGGCTCGTCACGGATCGACGACGGCACCAACCCTACGCTGGATGGAGCAAGTGTTTATGGTCTCGACGACAGGCGCGAATGACAGCCCGGCGGCCCCCGTGCGGTGGCCCCTGTCGTTCGCCCAGCAGCGCTTGTGGTTCCTCGATCAGCTCGTCCCCGATAACCCGTTCTACAACCTGCCGATGACCGTGCGCCTGCGCGGCCACCTCGACCTCCCGGTCCTGGAGCGCGTGTTGAGCGAGATCGTGGCCCGGCACGAGGTGCTGCGGACGACGTTCGTCGCGGTGGCAGGCGAGCCCTGGCAGGAGATCCACGCGCCATCGCCGGTACGGGTCTCGGTCGTGGACGTCGGCGAGGCCGCGGATCCGCCGGCGGAGGCCCTGCGGCTCGTCGCCGAGGAGCTGCGGCGCCCGTTCGACCTCGCGCGAGGACCGCTGTTGCGGGCCACGCTGCTGCGGCTCGCCGGCGACGATCAGGTGCTGGCGATCTGCCTCCATCACATCGCCTCGGACGGCTGGTCGACAGGCGTCTTGGCCCGCGAGCTGACGGCGCTGTATCGCGCGTTCTCGCGCGGCGAGGCGTCCCCGCTGCGCGCGCTGGGCATCCAGTACGTCGACTTCGCGGTGTGGCAGCGCAAGCGCATGGCGGGCGGGAAGCTGCGCTCGCAGCTCGCGTACTGGCGGAGCCGGCTCGCGGGCGCACCGCCCGCGCTGGAGCTGTCGACCGATCGCCCGGTGCCCGCGACGCGGAGCTACCAGGGGGGGACCCAGCACTTCGCGGTGCCGCGCGCGACGGCCGATCGGCTGCGGGCGCTGAGTCGCGAGCACGATGCCACGCTGTTCATGACGCTCCTGGCGGGGTTCCAGATCCTGCTGGCGCGCTACGCCGACACGCGCGACGTGCTCGTCGGCGTCCCGAGCGCCGGGCGGACGCGCCCCGAGCTGGAGCTGCTCCTCGGGTTCTTCGTCAACACGCTGGTGTTCCGCACCGATTGCTCCGGCGATCCCACGTTCGTCGAGCTGCTGGGCCGGGTCCGCGAGGTCGCCCTGGGTGCGTACGGCAACCAGGAGCTGCCGTTCGAACAGCTCGTCAACGAGCTCGCGCCCGACCGCGAGCTCGGCCGCAACCCGCTGGTCCAGGTCGTGTTCCAGCTCATGAGCGGCACGCAGGACCTCCGCCAGATCTCCCCGCTCGACGGGCTCGAGCTCGTCCCGTTCGTCCAGCCCGGAGAGACCACCCGGTTCGATCTCGAGTGCCACCTGTACGAGGTCGACGGCGAGCTCCGGGGCCGCCTGGTCTACAGCGCCGAGCTGTTCGACGCTTCGACGATCGAGCGCATGATCGGACACTTCCAGGCGCTGCTCGGGGCGATCGCCCTTGGGCCGCGCCGCCGGCTGTCCGAGCTGTCGATGATGAGCGACGCCGAGCGGGCGCACCTCATCACCGGCCTTTGCGACACCGTGGTCGCGCTGCCGCCGCACGGCAACGTCGCCGCGCTGTTCGAGGCGCAGGTGGCGCGCGCGCCCGACGCGGTCGCGCTGGTGATGGGCGACGAAGCGGTGACCTACGGCGAGCTCAACCGGCGGGCGAACCGCCTCGCGCATCACCTCCGCCGGCTCGGCGCGGGCCCCGAGCGCGTGATCGGGATCTGCGCGGGCCGATCGATCGAGATGATCGTCGGGCTGGTCGGCATCCTCAAGGCGGGGGCCGCCTACCTGCCGCTCGATCCGACGTACCCGGCCGAGCGCCTCCGCTACATGATCGAGGACAGCGAGGCGAAGCTGCTCGTCATGCAGCGCGGGCTCGGGGTGGCGCTGCCGGTGCCCGGCGACGCGGTGGTGGTGCTCGGAGACGAGCTCCTGGACCGCTACCCGGCGACCGATCCCGCGCCGGCGAGCGGGCGTCACAATCTCGCCTACGTGATCTACACGTCGGGCTCGACCGGCCAGCCCAAGGGGGTCGAGGTCTGCCACGAGGCGATCCTCCGGCTGGTGTCGGATCGCGTGTACGCCCCGCTGGAGCCCGACGACGCGATGGCCCAGGTCTCCAACTTCTCGTTCGACGCGTTGACGTTCGAGGTGTGGTCGGGGCTGGGACACGGCGCGCGCCTCGTGCTGCTCGACAAGGAGACCGTGCTGCACCCGGTCGAATTCGAAGCGGCCCGCGCCCGCTACGGGCTCACGACGATCTTCCTGACCTCGGCGCTGTTCAGTCGCCTGGCGTTCGCCCGGCCGAGCTTGTTCGCGGGGTTCCGCCACGTGCTGGTCGGCGGTGACCGCGTGGAGCCGGCCGCCGTCGCCGCGCTGGACGGGCATCGGCCGCGGCGCCTGCTCAACGCGTACGGGCCGACCGAGTGCACCACGTTCTCGGCGTGGTACGAGATCCCGCCCGGCGCGCCGGCGGACCGGGCGATCCCGATCGGGCGGCCGATCGCCAACACGCAACACTACGTGCTCGACCGCGATGGGGCCGTGGTGCCCATCGGGGTCCCGGGCGAGCTCTACACCGGAGGGCTGGGGCTCGCGCGAGGATACCGTCGCCGCCCCGCCCTGACCGCCGAGCGGTTCGTGCCCGACCCGTTCGGCCCGGCGGGCGGCAGGCTCTATCGCACCGGCGATCTCGTGCGCTACAGGCCGGATGGCAACATCGAGTTCCTCCGCCGCCTGGATCACCAGGTGAAGATCCGCGGGTTCCGGATCGAGTGCGGTGAGGTGGAAGCGGCGCTGGCGAAGCACCCCGACGTCACCGAGGCGGTGGTGGTCGTGCGCGAGGACGCTCCCGGCGACAAGCGCCTCGTCGGGTATGTCGTCCCGCGCTCGTTCAGCGCCAAGGCCGAGCTCGAGCGGCGCGAGGCCGGCCAGGCGCAGACCGAGGAGTGGCGCAGCTTGTTCGACGACGCGCAGCAGCCCGAGGCGGCGGGCGAGGCGACCTTCAACATCTCGGGGTGGAACAGCAGCTACACCGGTGAATCGATCGGCGCGGAGCACATGCGCGAGTGGGTGGACGCCACCGTGGCGCGGATCCAGGCGCTCCGGCCCACGCGCGTGCTCGAGATCGGTTGTGGCACCGGCTTGCTCCTGATGCGGCTCGCCCCCGGTGCGGCCGCGTACACGGGGACGGACTTCTCGTCGGTCACCCTGGCGAACCTGCGCCGCGCGCTCGCGGCGACGGGGCTCGACCAGGTCGAGCTCCTGCACCGCGAGGCGGATGACTTCTCGGGGTTCGCGGAGCGCAGCTTCGACGTCGTGGTGATCAACTCGGTCGTGCAGTACTTCCTGAACCGGGAGTACCTCGAGCGCGTCCTTGGTGGGGCGGCGCGGCTCGTCGCGCCGGGCGGCCACATCGTCGTCGGCGACGTCCGCAACCTGTGCCTCCTGCGCGCCTATCACACCTCGGTCGAGCTGGCCCGCCGGGCCGCGCACAGCACGCTGCGGCACCGGATCGAGCGCGGCATCGCGCACGAGAACGAGCTCTTGCTCGACCCGGCGTTCTTCACCGGGTTGCGCCGGACGATCCCCGAGATCTCGCACGTCGAGGTGCTGGTGAAGCGCGGCCGGTGCCTGAACGAGATGACGAAGTTTCGCTTCGAGGCGATCCTGCACGTCGGCGGGCCGGTCCAGACGATCGACGTTCCGGACTGGCTGGACTGGGAGATCTCGCATGGATCGATGGCCATGCTGCGCGACCGCGTCACCGGAGGGCAGGCGGGCGGCTTTGGCGTGCGGGGCGTCCCCAACGCCCGGGTCCTCGCCGATGTGCGCGCGGCCGAGCGGGCGCTGTCGGACAGCGGCGCCGCGGGCGCGGACCCTCAGGCCGACGTGGGCATCGATCCCGAAGATCTGTGGTCGCTGGGAGAAGCCAGCGGCTACGAGGTGATCCTCAGCTGGGCGGCGAGCGGGCAGGACGGGGCGTTCGACGCGGTGTTCCTGCCCTGCCGGCCCGCCGCCGAGCGCTCGTCGGGGGGCCGCGCGCGGGTGGTCGTGAACGCCCCGGGCAAGGCGGCGACGCCCGCGATCGTGGCCAATGACCCGCTCGAAGGCCGGCTGCTGCGCAAGCGGATCCGCCAGCTCGTCCCCGATCTGCGGGCCTTCCTCGCGCGGAGCCTGCCGGACTACATGATCCCGCAAGCGCTGGTGGTGCTGGATGGGATGCCGCTCACGCCCAACGGCAAGCTCGACCGCGGTGCGCTGCCCGTCCCCGACGGGGTCCGTCCAGACACGGCGCTGGCGTTCCAGGCGCCGAGCAGCCGCACCGAGAAGATCGTCGCGGCGGTCTGGGCGGAGACGCTCGGGCTCAACGTCGTCGGGGCCAACGACGGCTTCTTTGACCTCGGCGGGCACTCCCTGCTCGCGACCCAGATCGTCTCGCGGCTGCGCAGTACGCTGGGCGTCGAGGTCCCGCTGCGCGCGCTGTTCGAGGCACCGACGGTTGCGCAGCTGGCGCGCCGGATCGACGAGCTCGCGGTCACCACCGCGGTCACCAGCCACGCCGAGCTGGTCGCGGTCGAGCGCGCCGCGGACCTGCCGCTGTCCTTCGCCCAGCACCGCCTGTGGACCGCGGCCCAGGCCACGCCCGGTGGCAGCGCGCTCGCCGTGAGCGCGCTCGCGCCGATGCGCCTCCTCGGGCGGCTCGACGTTGCCGCGCTGGACCGCGCGCTGTCGGCGATCGTCGCCCGTCACGAGGTGTTGCGCACGCAGTTCGCGAGGGCGGCGGATCGCCCGGTGCAGGTCGTCCGGGAGCCGGCCGCGGTCGCCGTCGCGATCGTCGACGCAAGCGCATCGCCGGACCCCGAGGCCGCGGCGCGCGACGTGCTCGAGCCCGAGATGCGGCGGCCGTTCGATCTCGCACGCGACGCGCTGCTCCGGGCGACGCTGGTCCGGTTACGCGCGGAGGATCATGTCCTGTCGATCTGCGCGCACCAGATGGCATGCGATGGCTGGTCCAAGGCCATCCTGATCCGCGAGCTCGACGCGCTGTACCGGGCGTTCACCCGAGGCGAGCCCGATCCGCTGCCGCCCCTGGCGATCCAGTACGCGGACTACGCGGCGTGGCAGCGGCGCCGCGTCGACGGCGGCGAGCTGACCGCGCAGCGCGACTACTGGCGCGGCAAGCTCGCCGGCGCCTCGCGGACCCTGGAGGGGCTCGCCGACCGGCGGCGCCCGCTCGGCGAGCGGGGTGCCGTGGCGTACTTCTCGCTCTCGGCGCAGGTGACCGAGGGGCTCCGCGCGGTGAGCCTGGCGCACAACGCCACGCTGTTCATGACCCTCCTGGCGAGCTTCCAGGCGACCCTGGCCCGGGCGGCCGGCGTGGACGACGTGCTGGTCGGGGTCCCGGTCGCGGGACGCACGCGGCGCGAGCTCGAGAGCGTGCTCGGCTTCTTCGTGAACACGCTCGTGCTTCGTGCCGACACGTCGGGGGATCCCACGTTCGTCGAGCTGCTCGCCCGCGTCCGGGACGTGTCCTTGAACGCGTACGCCCATCAGGACTATCCGTTCGAGCTGCTCGAGGACGAGCTCGGGAGGGGCGGGGCGTCCTTGGTCCAGGCGGCCTTCCAGCTCATGAATGTACCGCGAGAGTATCCGGATATGGAGAACCTCGAGCTGCAACGGTTCTCGTGCGCCGAGCCCACCCCGAGCCGGTACGAGCTCGACTGCGCGATGTTCGAGGTCGGTGGCGGGCTGGACGGCAGGTTCGTGTATAGCCCCGATCGCTTCGATCGCGTCACGATCGATCGCCTGCTGGCGGGCCTTCAGGCGATGGCCGTGGCGGTGGCGACGGATCCTCGACGGCGGCTCTCCCAGCTGCACGCGCGGTATGGCTGACGCCGTGCTCCGCGCGCGCGGGCTCGTCAAGGCGTACCGCCTGGGCGAGGTCCGCGTCCAGGCGCTGCGCGGCGTCGACTTCACGCTCGCGCGCGGCGAGTTCGTCGTGCTGCTCGGGCCGTCGGGCAGCGGCAAGTCGACGCTGCTCAACATCCTCGGCGGCCTCGACACGCCGACCTCGGGCGAGCTCGCGCACGCCGGCCAGGATCTGTCCCACCCGGACGAGGCCGCGCTGACCCAGTATCGCCGGCGTCACGTCGGCTTCATCTTCCAGTTCTACAACCTGATCCCGAGCCTGACCGCGCGCGAGAACGTCGCGCTCGTCGCCGACATCGCGGCCCGGCCGATGCCGGCCGACCGGGCGCTCGAGCTGGTCGGCCTGACCGGGCGCCGGGATCACTTCCCGTCGCAGATGTCCGGCGGCGAGCAGCAGCGCGTCGCGATCGCGCGCGCGATCGTCAAGCAGCCCGAGATCCTGCTGTGCGACGAGCCGACCGGTGCGCTCGACGCGGCGACCGGCCGGCTCGTGCTCGAGGTGCTCGATCGCGTCAACCGCGAGTTCGGGACGAGCATCGCGGTCGTGACCCACAACGCGCCGATCGCGGCGATGGCCGATCGCGTGGTCACGCTCGTCGACGGCCAGATCGCCAGCGACACCGCGAACGCGCGCCGCGCCGCGCCGGCCGAGGTGTCCTGGTGAGGGCGCTGCGCAAGAAGCTGGTCCGCGACGTCTGGCGGCTGCGCTACCAGGGCCTCACGATCGCGCTGGTCGTCGGCTGCGGCATCGCCAGCTTCGTCGCGGCGCGGGTCGCGCTCACCTCGGTCGCGGCGTCGCGCGACGCGTTCTACGACGAGGCGCGGTTCGCGGACGTGTTCGTCCACCTGGCGCGCGCGCCCCGGCCGATCCTCGATCGCCTGCGCGCGCTGCCCGGGGTGGCCTCCGTCGAGGGCCGCGTGACCGGCGACTACCGGCTCGAGTTGCCGGACCAGCACGAGCCGGTGAGCGCGCGGTTCCTCTCGCTCGCGTGGCCCGAGGACGGCAGGCTCGACCGCCCCCGGATCCTGCGGGGCCGCGCGGTCGAGGCCGGGCGCGACGACGAGATCGTGGTCAGCGACGCGTTCGCGGAGGCCTGGCAGCTCGTGCCCGGCGCGCCCGTCACGGCCATGATCGGGGGCCGGCGCGCCACGTTCCGGGTCGTCGGCGTCGCGGTGTCGCCCGAGTTCGTCTACGCGCCGTCGCCGAGCACCGGCCTGCCCGATCCGCGCCACTTCGGCGTGGCGTGGATCGACGGCGGGGCGCTCGCCGAGGCCACGGGCATGACCGGCTCGTTCGACGACGCGGTGCTCCAGCTCGCGGTGGGCGCCGACGAGCGCACCGTGATCGATCGCGTCGACGCCGTGCTCGCGCCGTACGGCGGGCTCGGCGCGGTCGGCCGCGCGGACCAACCGTCGGCCAGGCTCGTCGAGCAGAAGGTCGCCCAGCTCGGCAAGCTCGCCCGCTCGCTCCCCGTCGTGTTCTTCGGGATCGCCACGTTCCTGCTCAACGTGCTGCTATCGCGGATCGCCGGCACGCAGCGCGAGCAGATCGCGACGCTCAAGGCGCTCGGCTATCACACCGGCGAGCTCGCGCGCCACTACCTCGGGTTCGCGGCCGCGATCTGCGCCGTCGGCGCCGTGCTCGGCGTCGGGCTCGGCCTGTTCGGCGGCCAGGCGATCCTGACCCTGTACGCGCGCTACTTCAAGTTCGGCACCTACCTGTTCCGGGTCGACGCGGCGGCGATCGCGGCGGTGATCGGCTTCGCCTTCGCCGCGGGGATCTCGGGCACGTACCGCGCGGTGCGCCGCGCGGTGGCGATCCCGCCCGCCGAGGCGATGCGCCCGGCACCCCCGGCGACCTACCGCCCGTCGCGCCTCGATCGCGCCTACGCCGTGCTGCCGCCGGTCGCGCGGATGGTCATCCGCGACGTCCTGCGGCGGCCGGGCCGCCTGGTGCTGTCCGCGGGATCGATCTCGCTCGCGACCGCGATCGTGCTCGTCGGCGGCAGCTACGGCGACTCCATCGACAACCTGCTGCACGTCCAGTACGAGGTCGCCCACCGCGAGGACGTCACCGTGACGCTCGATCGGGCGCGGCCGTGGCGGGCGCTCCGCGCCCTGGGCCACGTGCCCGGCGTCGTGAACGTGGAGGGCGAGCGCCTCGTGCCGGTGCGCATCCACGCCGGTCCGCGGGTGAAGACGACCGGGATCCAGGGGATCTCGCCCACCGGCGATCTGCACCACCTGCTCGACGCGTCGCAGCGCCCGATGCAGCTGCCCGCCGATGGCCTGGCGCTGTCCCGCACGCTGGCCGACGAGCTCGGCGTCCGCCCGGGCGACGTGCTCGACGTCGAGGATCTCGAGGTCGGCCGCCGCCGGCTGCGCGTGCCGGTCGCCGCGCTCGTCGACGATCTGCTCGGGCTGCAGGGCTACATGGACGCCCGCGCGCTCTCCCGCCTGCTCGACGAGGAGCCCTCCGCCAACCTCGCGCTGCTCGAGGTCGATCCCCAGGACGCCGATGCCGTGCAGGCCCGCCTCGCGGCGCTGCCGTCCGCGGCGGCGATCAGCCAGCCGGGCGTCGACCGCGAGCTGCTCCGCACGAAGGTCGGCGACGTGGCCTTCGTCCTGGTGATCGTCCTGTCGATCTTCGGGGCCGCGATCGCGGTCGGCGTGATCTACAACAACGCGCGGATCGCGCTCGAGATCCGCAGCCACGACCTCGCGACGCTGCGCATCCTCGGCTTTTCGCGCGGCGAGCTCGCGGCGGTGCTGCTCGGCGAGCAGGCGATCCAGGTCGCGCTCGGGCTCGGCCCCGGGCTGTGGCTCGGGCGCGCGATCGGCAGGCTGTCCATCGCGTCGGTCGATCGCGAGCTGGTCCGGATCCCGCTCGAGATCCGGCCGGCGTCGGTCGTCGCCGCGGTGTGCGTCGTGCTCCTCGCCGCGCTCGCCAGCGCGCTGGTCGTGCGCCGCCGCGCCGATCGGCTCGATCTGGTCGCGGTGCTCAAGGCTCGAGATTGAGGTGAACCATGAAGTGGACCTTCCGCATCGTCGTGATCGTCATCGCCGTCGCGCTGATCGCCGGCGTGCTCAACGTCCTGCGCACCAAGCCGCTCGACGTCAACGCCGCGAGCGTCGCGCGCGCGGCGTTCGAGCAGGTGGTCGTCGACGACGGCGTCGCGCGCGTGCGCGAGCGCTACACGGTGTCGGCGCCGGTCGCCGGCACGCTCGCGCGGATCGAGCTCCACGAGGGTGACGTCGTCGAGCCCGGCGCCGTGCTCGCGCGCCTCCTGCCGCTGCCCAGCCCCCTGCTCGACCCGCGCTCGCGCGAGGTCGCCGAGCAGCGCCTCGCCTCGGTGGTGGACGCGCAGCGCCAGTCGGAGGCGACCGTCGCGCGCGCCGAGGCCGCGGCCGAGCAGGCCCGCCGTGAGCTCGCGCGCGACACGGAGCTGTCCGCGAAGGCCGCGGTGGCGGTCGCCGCGCTCGACCGGACGACCGCGGAGTCCCGCGTCCGGGACGCCGAGCTCGCGTCCGCGCGGTTCGCCGCGAAGATCGCGCAGCACGACATCGATCAGGCGCGGGCCGCGCTCGCGACGTTCGCGCCGGGCGCGCGCAAGACCCAGCCGTTCGAGGTGACCTCGCCGGTCCACGGCCAGGTGCTCCACGTCCTGCACCAGAGCGAGGGCGTCGTCGCCGCGGGCGCCGCCCTGCTCGAGATCGGCGATCCGCAGGCGCTCGAGCTCGCGGTGGACGTGCTGTCGCAGGACGCCGTCCAGGTCCGGCCCGGCATGGCCGCGCGGGTCGTGCACTGGGGCGGCACCGCCACGCTGGGGGCGAAGGTGCGGCGGATCGAGCCCGCGGCGTTCACCAAGACCTCGGCGCTCGGCGTCGAGGAGCACCGGGTCAACGTGCTGTTCGACCTCGAGGGCCCGGCCGACCAGGGGCACGTCCTTGGCGACGGCTTCGCGGTCGAGGTCGAGATCGTCGTGTGGTCGCAGCCCGACGTCCTGCAGGTGCCGACCAGCGCGCTGTTCCGGCGCGGCGCGGGCTGGGCGGTGTTCGCGCTCGACGCCGGCCGCGCGCGCATGCGCGACGTGCAGATCGGCCACCGGGCCGCGCTGGTGACCGAGATCGCGGGCGGCCTCGCCCCGGGCGACGTCGTGATCGTCCACCCGAGCGCCTCCGTGCGCGAGGGGGCCGCCGTCGCGCACCGGTGATCGTCCACTCCCACACGTTCCCTGCCCTATCGTCGGGGCCGCCCCGGGTCAGGGGGAGGCGGGGGTGTTGACGTTGACGTACGACTCGTTGAGCAGAAGAACGGATAGACCATAGCTGAGCGCGCTCTCCACGGTTTCGCAGACCTGTTGCGCCTGCTCCAGCGGCATCAGCCGTTCCGGGCACGTCGCGGTGATCTCCTGCATGTCTGATTGCCAGCGCGTGCGGCCTAGACACACCGCCCCTCCGGTATTCCATCCTGCCTCGAACAGCATGCCGGGAAGATTCTCTTCGTGCTCTTGGATCGGGCCCGGTGCGGGCAGCTCGTCCCAGACGTTGATCCAGGTGCCATCCTGCGTGTGCGGCACGCCGTTGCCGCAATAGTCGGCGCGCGCGAGCCGCGTACACGCCCAGTGCATCGCCACGAGGTCCCCGAAGCCGGTCACCCAGGGGCGGTAGCCCCACCGGTAGCACTTGGCGATGACGCCGGTGGTACAAGCGAAGGTGAACAGCGAGCTCGATTCGACGCGAGCACCGAGCTCGTCCCACGTGGCGGCAAGCGGGATCGCGACGCGGCGACCGTCGGCATCGTCGGGGCAGGCGGGTTGCCAGGAGTCGCTATTGTCGAGGTTTTGTTCGAGCGTGTAGAGGAAGGTGAACCCGGTATTCGTCGGATCGTGTGTCGCGTCTTCCGGTATGACATCGGTGATCCGATACTCGACGAGCGCCGTCACGGGTGGATTGGCGGCCAGATTGCGCACCTGGGCAAACAGGTGCGCATTGATGAGTGAGGCGCCGTGCAGCGTGACTTGATCCTGCTCGGCGATGAGCTCGCCTTGCTGGACGCGTGGGTTCACCAGGTCGACGCCTCCCAGCGTAGCTCCGGCGAACTGGAAGCCTTGCATGCTCATACCCTGCAGTTCCATACCCTGCAGTTCCATACCCTGCAGTTCCATACCCTGCAGTTCCATACCCTGCAGTTGCATGCTGGCTTGCTCGCCGGTAGCGGTTTCGACGACCTCGGCCGCGCAAGAGGCCGCACACAGCGCCGTGACACAGGTGATGTAACATCTCGTCATGGAATCCCTTGTTTCGTCGTTTGTTGGCCACTCGTGAAGGTCTGTGTAGGCAGCGATCGGCGTGGCGTGGCGCAGAGGCGAACACCGATCAGCGCGTTACGCTGAGTGGGCTCGCCGTGCTCGCGGTTCGCGCTGCGCGCGCTGAGCCGGCCACTATACCAGCCGCCGCCGCGAAAGACGGGAGCATCTCGAGTCTCGACCGAGCGCGTCCACTCCCACACATTCCCGGCCATATCGTCGGCGCCGACCGGGCTACGCGAGCCAGGGTGCGAGCCAACCTCGTCGAGGCCGAACGCGAGCGGTTCTCGACCGTACGTCACATCGATATTCGCGTCATCGGGCGCCAGTACGGCGCCGCTCGGGAACGTGCGCGCATCGGCGCCGCGGGCGGCACGCTCCCACTCGTATTCGTCGCACAGCCGCGCGCCGGTCAGGCGGTTGGTGCGATCGAGCCAGGCGGCGTAGGCGATCGCGTCTTCATAGGACACCCCGGCCACCGGAAACCTCGTCCAGTCCTGATCCGCCCGCTTGGCGCGGCGCTCGTAATGGAGGCGCTGGCCGGTCTCGGCGGTGTATGTTCGTGTCGTCGGTGTCATGGTGAGCCGCCACCGCCTGGGGCCGATCTCGGTAAGCGTGAGCGAGGACTCCGCAATGCTCGATCTGGGGCTGTGACGGCGGCGCTCATCGGGCGCGAGGTCGTCGAGAAACTCGATCCAGTCGGCGAAGGTGACTTCCATGCGGCCGATGAAGTAGCCCTCGGTCGAAACTTCGTGAAGTGGTGCCGCGCTGAGGAACCCTCGCCGCAGATCGGAGCTGTCCGCGCTGCCGAACAGGAACGGGCCGGGCGGGACGTAGATCATCCCGTGGGGCGCCGACTCGGCGGTGGGGAGAGTGACCCGGAGCCCCAGCGCCTGTCCGCGTGACAAGAGGATGGGGAGCCGTGCCGCCACGTGGCCGGGCGCTTCGAACGCCAGCACCATCGAGCCCGGCGGCAGCGTCAGCGCGGACAGCGGCGCCTGGCCCACAAGCTGGCGAGGCGCGCCGGGTCGCTCGCTCCACACCCGCGTCCCCACCGGGACGATCTCGAGCTCGACCCGTGCGTTGGTGCCAAGCTCGGCCTGGTGGCGGCCGTCGTCGTATGCGACCATCCGCGTGGCGAGCTCGTCGGCGAGGTCGCGGTGGCGATCTCGCTGGGCGCGCAGCAGCCGTTCGAACGTGAGGTCGGCAAACTTGTCGCGGAGCCCGGGTTGGGTGGGATCGAGCAACAAGGCGCTCTCGAGGCCGCCCGAGGCGATGCGGTACTGGTACTCCTCTTGCGACGCCAGCGCCTCGACCTGGGTCCATGCGTCCTCGCCCTCACTCCAGCGGTGGGTGTCGAACAGGCCGAATGCGCCGCTGCGGGCGGCGTCATGTTGCGCGGCGATCTGCCGTGCGGCGTCCTGGGCCGTGGTCGCCGCGTTCACCTGGCCGGCGACCACGGCCTCGAGCTCGCGCCGGGCCTTGGCGCGGATCGCCAGGCCGATGACCACGGCGCCGATCACGAGAACCACGGCCCCGCCGACGCCGAGCATCCGCCGGCGCCGGATCGCCTTCCCGGCGGCAGCGAGGAACGCGGCCTCGCGCGGGGCCAGGCTATCGCGATCGAGCGCCTTGGCCTCCGCCAGCTGCCGTCGCCCCCACAACAGATCGCGCGCCCGGCCCATGCGCTCCCACGCGGCGGTCGCCTGCTCGACGCGCTCCCGGATGGCGTGATCGGCCGCGCCGCGTTGCAGCCAGCCTAGCAGGGTCGGCCAGCTGGTCAGCAGCGCTTCGTGCGCGATCTCGTACGCGCCGCCCTGGGCGTCGTTCGCGACCAGGACGCGACCGCGGACCAGGACCTCGAGCGCGGCGCGTTCGGCGTCGCGTCCGAGGCCCTCGCTGAGGAGCTCGGCTTCGGGGCGGCGGGTGCGGGTCCCCTCGGCGGTCACCAGCCGCAACAGGATCCGGTGCGCGGCATCTCGCTCATGGGCCCGGAGACCGGCGAGGAGCCGATCGGCGTGGCGGGTGAGCGCGCCGCCGACTCCGCCCAGGGCGGTGAGCGTCTCGGCTCGAATGGTCCGGGCGCTGACATCGCGTGCGTCCCACAGCTCGGCGAGCGTGAACTGCAAGAGTGGCAAACCACCGGGCGCGTGCTCGGTCTGTTCGACGAGGGTGTCGATCAGCGTTTCGGACTCGTACACCACGCCCTTGGCTGCGGCCGGGCGAACGATGACTTCGCGAATGCGATCGCCCGTCAGCGGCCGCAGGAAGTACAGCCCGCGCGCCATCTCGTCGCCGAGGCCCGGCAGCATGGCCAGGCGCGAGAGGAAGTCGGATCGCCCCGTGGTCAGCACGCGCACCGAGGGCGTGCGTACGGCGAGCGCCGCCAGCGCGGCTGCGACCACCCGCGCCTCCTCCGGTTCCGACATGGTCAAGAGCTCCTCGAGCTGGTCCACGAACAGCAGCAGGCGGAGCGGCGGTGCTTTGCTTCCCGCCGGTGCGAGCGCGCCGGTGCCCGCGGACTTCGATCCCGGCTGCACGCGGTCTGGCTGTGCGCGGCTCGAGGAGCGCTCGCTGGCGACGATGTGCTGCCGGATCGCGCGGGCGACCGCATCGGGGTTGTCGCGCAGGAGGATGGCGAGCTCTGTCTCGGCGGTGCCGGTCCAGGCGGCGAGGACAGCCGCGAGCGAGTGCACGGGATGGCGTCCCGGCACGACCTCCATGCACGACCAACCATCGTTCTCGGTGAGCCATGGCAGAACACCGGCCCGGCACAGCGAAGACTTGCCCGTGCCCGAATCACCGCCGACGACGACGAACGCCTCGCTCCTCACGCGATCGACCAGCTCGCGAATCTCGCCACGCCGACCGAAGAACAGCGAGCCGTGCGTCGATTCGAACGCGGCGAGTCCGCGGTAGGGATTACCGTCGGGGTGCCCATTCATGGGAGTCGGGGCGGCACTCTCCTCCAGTGCGACCAGGAGAGCGTCCGCGGAGGCGAACCGGGCGCCTGCATCTCGCTCGACCAGGCGATCCACGATCGCGGCCAGCGCGGGCTCGATGTCCGGGACCACATCGCCGAGCCGCGGGAGGTCGCGATCCTGGATCGTGCTGGCGAGATCGGCAAGGGTGATGCCGCGGTGAGGCACCGTGCCGGTCAGGAGCTCGTAGAGCAGGATCCCGAGCGAGTAGAGATCGGATCGGCGGGTCGCGGGCTCGCCACGCCAGATCTCGGGCGCCATGTAGAGTGGCGTCCCCACCGGGTGAGGCCACGAATCCGTGCGGAGGAAGGTGATGTCGCTGCTTGCGTCGCCCGGCCGGCGTACGAAGCCGCCGCCAGCACCAAGGCCCGGAGGGACCGGGTCGATCCCGGTGTCGACCACGGACGCGGACGCGGTCGAGTCTCGCCCGGGCATTGTTCGATTGGACCGCTCGGCGGGTTCATCGACCGCGGTGCGGAGACTGCTACCTCGCGTGTGATCATCAGAACGTTCCATCGGCGGCGCCACGGCGGGCTCCTCGGCGAGACTACCGTCCATGACCCTGGCAAGACCGAAGTCGAGAAGCTTGGCTTGACCTTCATCGGTGAGGATCGCGTTGGCCGGTTTGACGTCGCGGTGAAGGACGCCGCGGCGGTGCGCGGCGGCGAGCCCACGCGTGAGGTCGAGCGCGATAGCGAGGACCTGTCGCCACGGCACCGGGCGTTCGAGTTGGTGAAGCGCACGGCCGCGCACATACTCCGAGACGAGGTAGGGATGTCCATCGATCTCGGCGACGCGATAGATCGTGACGACGTTGGGATGCTGAAGCCTGGCGATCGCGCGCGCCTCTTCGATGACCCGCGCGCGCGCTGCCGGATCTTCGTTGGTGTGCACAAACTTCACGGCGACCGGCCGATCGAGCAGCAAGTCGTGCGCGAGGTAGACCTGACCCATCGCGCCGAAGCCGAGCAAGCGCACGAGCCGGTACTCCTCGAACTCGTCGGGCGGGCTCCATACCGGGTTGACGATGGTCATGACCCCGGACGAGTGAGAATGGCGCCCTGCTGGATTCGTAGGATGAACGTGCAGAGAGGGATGCAACCGAGGTGCTCAGGAATGCGGCACAGTTGATGTCCAACGAAGCGCATTGAGCGGGACTCCTTAGCTATCTAAACCCAACCTGATCGGACTGATCAAACCAGTATAGTCTGATATCCAGCATCAACGTCCAGGGGAAATTTTCGATTGGGCAAAGGTTCATGCCTGACCGATGTTATTACATAACAATAGCACCAGCCCCTGAAGCGCAAAGTTTACAGCATAGCTATGTTATCGATGACCAGCCACGACTGGCTAACTCATCGACTCCTCGGGCTTTGCGATCGTCTCGATCGACCGCGATTGTTGTCGAGCAACATACCCTCGAGCGATGGCAGCCCGACGCGCTGGGCGATCACGTTCGGGCCGCGCAACGCGCGATACAGGAGGCGGCCGGTGCGGGTGGCGAACGCATCGTGCGAGTGACCGTGCGCGAACCAGACGTAGCCCTTGAAGTAAGCGGTGGGGAAGATCGTCCGAGGATACGACTGCGCCATGGTAGAATAGGTTGTGGATTTAATTTTAACTGGTTAGCTACCATACTCCAGCTATTTCGGACGTTTGTTCAGCGCTGAACATTAGTTCAGATGTGATGAGATCGTGCCTTGTAGGCCGACTCGTCGACCAGCACGCCATCGAGCAAGAACTGGTCGCCGATGTGGGCGACGGTGCGCGGCGGACCTCGGGCGCGGCGACCGTGCGCGAGGTGTTCGTCGAGGTCGCGCATCAGCCCGGTGTCCAGAGACGAATAGCTCCGCTCATGATGAGGCCCCAGTGGGGACACTGGCAAAACCGCCCGGAAGTATTTTGAACAGCGGCCGGGCATCGTGCCCCTGTTGGAGGCGGACGAGCGCCACGGTGAGGTCTCCCGCCTCGGTACCGCCGATCTCCACGTCGGGGCCGTTGAGGGGCACGGGCAGTTTGCCGAGATCGATTGGGCCGTTCATGGAGGATCCGTATATCGCGATTCACACCGCAACTGCTCACCGCAACCCGCCTCGACACGGGAACAGCAAACCTATTCCCAGAACGAAGAACATCGCCGACACGGCGAGCGAAGCGTGGATGCTGCTCATGCTTCCGGCGCGGAGGTCAACTCGCACTGCAGCCAAGGGCTCGAAGAATCGTTTCGGAGGCGCTACGAGCATCTGAAGAATCGGGCGTCGGGGTCCGTGGCGTTGTCCGGTAGGCGGACGCGTGAGAAGTTAACGTTGAGATATCGCTTCGCCAGGCTGACGTGAGCTGCGGCCCCATGCGCTGCCTCGCCCCGGCGGGGCGCTCCGCTCACAGGTCGCCGAGCGCGGCGCGCATCCCGCGCAGGATCGTCTCGGCGGCGACGTCGATGCGCGGCTTGAACGCGACGAGCGCCTGGCGGATCGCGCGCAGGTCATCGGGCGACGGCGCGAGCAGCGGGCGGTGCGCGAGGATGCGATGCACGCGGGTCGTGATCGCCTCGGGCAACCGCAGATCCTCGGGGACGCCGTGGCCGCGCAGGCGATCGAGCAAGATCGTGAAGCGCGGCGCATCGCCGGGATCGCGCCAGTGCAGCGCCGGATCGTGCGCGAGCCCGCCCAGGTAGGCCGCGCGATAGGCCGGCTCGCCGGTCAGCACGCCATCGAGCAAGAGCTCGACGCCGATGTGGGCGACGGCGCGCCGCGGCCCGCGTGCGCAGCCGCCGTGCGCGAGGTGTTCGTCGAGCTCGCGCATCAGCCCGGTGACCACCGGGAGCTTGTGAAACACGGCGTCGGTCGTGTGGTGCAGGTCGATGCCCTGGGACACGCCGGCGTCGTCGGCCGAGGCGATCCGGCCCCCGCACATCGTGGCGAAGTCCGGAAGCATCGCGCCGAGCACGATGGCCGGCGCGGCACCGTTCATCGGAGTCGACCAGGTTGCGACGGCCGCGTGGCCGAAGAAGTTCACGTCTTGTACTAGCCCGAAATGTGCGCGGTGGAACCGGCCTCAGGCGCTCGGTCGAACTGTGGGCCGCGTATGGAGTGGCTCGGCGCCTACATCCTGATCATCCTGCGGTCCTGTCGGCCGCGAGCTCTGCGGGTGATCGCCGAACGTGATAGCCACCACACATCGCCTCGCAGGATTGCGCCGCTTTGTCCGTTATCGTTGACAGCTCTTCCGTTCGGAGTGTAAAAAGACACCATTATGGCGGAAATAGCGCGATGACGCTGGCGGCTCTTCTCCTGCTGGCGTTCACCAGCCTCGGGGCTGCCACGGTCAATGGCGCGCTCGGCTACGGCTACTCGTCGATCTCGGTGCCGATCGCGCTGCTCGTCGTCGCGGGCCGTGTGCTGAGCCCCGCGCTGGTCATCATCGAGGTCGTGATCAACCTCTACGCGCTGTACTGGAACCGCCGCGCGGCCCGCAAGATCCTGTATCGCGTGTGGCCGCTCGCCATCGGCCTGGTGCCCGGCGTGATCGGCGGCGCGATGCTGCTCGGTCACGTGGCACCGTCGACCATCAAGCTATCGGCCTACGTCGTGCTGCTGCCGCTGATCTTGGTCCAGGCCTCCGGGCTGCGCTGGCCGATCCGCAACGAGCGGCGTGCCGCGCTGCCGCTCGGCGCCGGGGTCGGGGTGCTCTACGGCGTGACGACGATCTCCGGCCCGCCGCTCGCGCTGTTCTGGAACAACCAGGGCCTCTCGAAGGACGAGTTCAAGGTCGGCCTCGCCGTCGTGCGCTCGATCGAATCGGTCTGCGCGCTGATCGCGTACTCGTACCTCGGGCTGTTGACGCGCGAGAGCGCGGACCTGTTGCCGTGGATCGCGCCGGGCGTGCTGATCGGGATCCCGATCGGTCACGCGCTGGTCCGGCGGGTCGGCGTCGAGACGTTTCGTCGCGTCTGCATGAGCTTCGACGCGTACCTGGTCTCGTTCGGCCTCGCGCGCACGCTGTCGGAGTTCGGCGTCGCCCCTCAGTTTGCCTACCTGCTCATGGTCGCGACCGCGATCATCGATGCACGCCTCTTGATCGGTTACTTCCGGTCGCCCACGCGCCGCCCGCCGCCGGCGGAGGCCATGAGCCGGGCCGCGCTCGTCGAGGTCCCGACTGCGGCGCGAGATCTCGGGAGCGGGTAGGCCACATCCATGCTGATCTGGGGCTAGCATCGCCGGGTGCTCGTCGTCGGACTCGATCTCGGAACCCAGAGCCTCAAGGCGGTCGTCTGTGACGCCGCGATCCAGGTCCTGGGGCAGCACGCGGTCGGGTACCCCACGCAGCACCCCGAGCCGGATCGCGCGGAGCAGGATCCGCGGGCCTGGGAAGCGGCGCTGGCCCCCGCGATCGCCGGGGCGCTCGCCCAGGCCGGCGCAGGGCCCGAGGCGATCGCCGCGATCGCGATCGCCGGCCAGCTCGACGGCTGCGTCGCGGTCGACGCCCACGGACGGCCGCGGCACCCGGCGCTGATCTGGCAGGACCGGCGCGCGGTGGCGGAGGCGGCGCGCGTCGACGCCCGGCGGATGTTCGCGCTGACCGGGCAGGTCGCCGACCCGGGCCACATGGCGCCCAAGCTCGCGTGGCTTGCCCGCGCGTGTCCCGGCGCGGCGCGTTTTCACCAGCCGGTGAGCTACCTCGTCGAGCGGCTGACCGGCGCCGCGGCGATCGATCCGGCGCTCGCGTCGACGACGATGCTGCTCGAGCTGGCGACCGCGCGGTGGGCCCAGGAGCTGCTCGACGCGTTCGAGGTCAGCGCGGAGGCGCTCCCGCGGATCCGGCCGGCGTGCGAGGTCGCCGGCGGCTTGACCGCGGAGGGCGCGCGGCTGACCGGCTTGCCGGCGGGCACGCGCGTCGCGGTCGGCACCGGCGCTGACTTCGCGGCGCCGCTCGGCGCCGGGGTCGTCGCGCCGGGGCCGATCGTGTGCGTGATCGGCACC
>JAUKWE010045707.1:0-22407 GCA_032356425.1 Cumathamnion decipiens | reverse complement strand
ACCGAGATCGGCTCGGAAGCCGGCGACGGATCGGCCGGCGGCACGGCCGCGGCGGCGGGCGCGGCTCGCTGCGGCACCGCGAGCACGCCACCGTCGCGCATGACCCACGCGAACGCCGCAGCGTGGCTGACCATCGAGAGGATGATCGCCGCCGGCAGCTTCCGCATATCCTGTAGACGCCGGCCCCGCTCCAAGCGTTGCAGGGTCGGACCACGGTGCGAAGCTCACCGCGTAAGTGCGCCAGATAGCTGGCCTTGACGCGACAGAACGCCGCCCCATCAAATCGCCTTGCCATCCGTTCCGTCGGCTTCGCCGAAGTCGATCGCGAGCTCCGGTGGCTGCTGCTGGGCCCGTGGCGGACGTCCCGGTCGCGTTGGCATCGCGCGGCCCTTGAGGCATGCTGGAGCGGTGGTCGCGGAAACGCTTGCTCCCATCGCTGCGACCCCCTTTGCAGGGCTGATGTCCTGGTTGGGCTCATGGCGACCGCGGCTCCAGCAATCGGTCGCGGAGCACGTCGCGACGGAAGAGGAACAGCAGGTACTCCACTTGATCGAGTTTGCTGCGTCGCGCTTTGGCGATCCGCTGCTTCACGCGACCTCTGTCGATGACCTCGACGATCGCCTCGACGCACTGACCGACTCGCCCGAGGCGCTGCATTGCACGGAGCTGCTTGCTCCGCATATGCCGCTCGTTCACGCCTCGGTGCCGATGTCGGCGGCGCTGCTCGCCGCGGCAACAGGGCGCAGCCCGGATGACGTACAAGGCCAGGTCATCAACGACCCGCAGCGAATCCTCGAAGCCTGGCTCGACGCACAGCGTCAGGCCGCGCAGCTCATGTGGCGCAGCGACGCTACCCGTGTGTCGGTCGCTCCGTTCGCGGGCACGGATCTCCCCGTGGAAATAGAGAAGCTGATCTTTCACGGCCTCCGGGCAAACTTCTGCGGCCTGGCGATCGAGCAAGCTTCCTCGGCCGGCCGCCTGATCCCCTTGTGGCTGGCCGGAGCGCTGGCCGACCGGCTTGTGGTGAGCGCGCCGCAGCACCTTCGGTTACTCGCTTCCCTCCCGGGTGTGTCGGTCGACAAGGCGATCGTCCCGGCCGCGGAACACCTCGACTTTGCGGCGATCGAAGCTCGCCACCAGCGGGCGAAGGCGGTGTCGCAGCGCTCCTACGAGCTCGCACGCGCGAGGCTCGGTCTATAAACGCGGCATCTGATGCGGGGCGCCACGGTCCGGTTCCGGCTCGCCGGAAAAGATCGACTCGGTGTCGTCATCGAGGTACGCCCCGACCTCGTCCACATCGCGTACGGACCTCGGAGCCGCATGATGACTGGCCAAAGGTCGTGGTTCACCCCGAGACGAGGCAGGGGCGAACGTTGGTGCTGCGTGAAGTGACGTATTTCTATGGCGCCAACACATCGTGGGAGCGCCCGCAGGACATGCAGTTCGCGAAGACACCCTGCACCAAGGAACTGCTCTATGCGATCGTCGAACTCGTCGTGAATTATTCCGCGCAAGCTGGCGACGAGCGCTTGGCATCCGACAAACCTGCCGAATAGGTGAGGTGGGGCTCGTCGAGGCGATGATGGCCGACGCCACCCGCCGCCGGAAGTCAGTCCGCCAAGACCGCGGCGAGCGAATCGGCGGTCAAGAGCCGCTGCAGGTAGCGGTCGATCGCCTCGGGCGTCGCGCCCTCCAGGCGGGCCTCCTGTTCCGGCCCGAGCGAGTGAAACTTGAGGACGAGCAGGCTGCGCAACGTGGCGAGGCGGCCTTCCTTGCGGCCTTCCTCGTGGAAATATTCGGCAATCGTCATGGCGGCCTCCTCGGCGTGAGAATCCAGAAGTCGAAGCTTGGCACGAAGCTCTTCCAGGTGCACCGGATCGATCACCCGAAACAGGTAGGTGATCAGCACGCGCCACCGATCGAGCCCCGGTTGGGTGCGGGTGAGCTCGAGCATCGATGGAATCCAGAACTCGAAGCTCGCCAGCGGTTGCACCGGATCACGCGCATCCCGCAGCAGCCACAGCGCGAGCTTCTGGAACGCACCCAACGAGCGCCTCGCCAGGGCCTCATTGGATAGCAGCGTCAGGTCGTCCACGACCATCGAGAAGCGCGGCACTCGCGTGGCCAGTCCCGGAAGCGCCATCACCCGCGGGTCGAACAGCTCCTCGACCGCGCGTGGCGCTGTCCAGCCGCCACGCACGTGGCTGACGAGCACCGTCACCACCGGCGGCAGCCACGCCCTGGGAGCGTGGACCGGGGCGAACAGCCGACGACAGCCAGACGGGCGCCGGATCCGACGCCTGAATTGGTAACGAGGCTCACACGACGAGTGGCAGAACCACGTCGCGGACCACTGGCCCTACGTCTCTCCAGCAACCCCGGTCGAGATCGCCCGGCGGGGGATCGCCCGGCCCTACGTCTCTCCAGTAACCCGGTCGGGATCGCCCCGCCCTCAAGCAACCCAGGTCGAGTTCGCCCGCCGGATATTGCTGTCAGCGAAAGTCAGCACGGGCCAGGCCAACTCCCCACCATGAAGCTCGACGTGAACCGCGAAGTCGTCGATGAGCCGTTTGGCATGAAGCAGATGGTGTGCGTCGTGTAACTCGTGGCGCCGGTCGACCAGCTGAGCACCTTGCAGTAGTTCCCGTCGTCGCCGTAGGCCGTGCTGAGCGTCATCGAAGGCAACGTGGAGCCGTCTCGCGTGTCCGGGTACGTGACGTCGCTGAAGCCCGAAACAGTCACCGGGCCCGCGGTGAAGCACTCGACAATGTTCTGATTCTGCTGGTATGCCGAGTCGGCGGTCGTCGCACTGTTGATCCATGCATGACCGCCGATCCTGCCCGGGCGCGGCGTCGTGTCGGAGAAGTTGAGTACAAATGGGCTATTGACCGGCGCACCGGAGTTGTCATTGCAGCGGAGGTTTACGAACGCGGTCCCCCACGAGATAACCTTGCAGTAGCTTGCATCGCTCCCATACGCCGTAACATGTATGGAAGCGTTCGAGATCCCGAGCCCGGACAGATTCGCGGTGTACCGGCCGGTCCCGGTCTGCGTCACCGTGTTCGTGCCACCGGCGCTGTTGAATGACCACGTCGCGGGCACGTTGGCTCCGTCGAACCAGAGGTATGCGAGCCGAAATAGGTCATCAGAATGGCTGTTGAAGAACACGACGAACGGTGAAGTCACGAGCGCACCGGTCGTGTCGTGGCAGCGAACGCTGATGATCTGGGCACTGCCCGACGGCCCCCAGCTCACGACCTTGCAACGCGTCGCTGTCGGTCCGTAACTCACAACCTGGACAGTTCCGCCCGAAACACCGAGATTGTTCATGGTGACGGTGTAGATACCTTTCGAGCCGGTGTAGGTGTTGGCCCCGTTGCCCGAGTTGAACGAGTACGTCGAATCGATGGGTGACGGGGGATTGATCCACGCGAAGCCCCATGCAACGTCGGCGCTCACTGGCGAACCTGTCATGAGCGAGGCTTCAGTCCGCCCGACCGCCTCCTCACCGGGAGTTGCGGCACAGGCAGGAAGCGACAAGAAGATGGCGAGTGCCCCGAGACGTGCGAGGTGGGATTTGATGGGCGTTGCGGAACCCTGGACGAGAGATATGTTCTGCATGCCCCGATAGTTCCGCAAGTGCACGCCCAAGTCATCTCCATTGGTCAGCTAATATGTATCTGCACGCTCCGGATTCAAACAGAGGCTGTAAAAATACAATGAGTGTGGTCCGAGAGATCCCGGTCGGCGGTTCTTCCTTGGCGCGAGGCTCCCGACCGGTTCCCACAACTCTGCGAGCACCTCTGCCTCAGGGCCCAGCTCAGGCGGGATCAAGAGTCGCAACTCGACCGCGTCAGGCATTGGTCCGTCAGGGCGAAAGAAATGTGTCGGCCGGGCCTCGCAGCGTGGCCGTCCGTTCACGAGTGCCGTCAGCCCGTTGACACCGGCCAGTGATGGACACGTTCGACGAGGCAGTCTTTGACGGGATTGTTCGCGGCGTACACGAGCCTATCCCTCACCGCGGTACGGTCCGCCAATCGCACGATGCAGGCTTGCTCCGATGACCAGAATTCCCAGCGCCCGCGCAGCGCGTTCTTGCTTCGCGACCATCTTGTGAAAGTGCTCGATGCGCCCGCGAGCGGGTTTCTTCTTGGGCGACTAGCCATTGCTGGAAGGTTCCCAGAAGTGGCAGAATCCACCGACGAACGACTTCTTCGCGTTCTTCGTCACCAACCATGGCAACGGCCCGCTGCCCAACACCGCGACGATGAACTGCTGGGAGAGCATCATGTACGCGGCGTTCCTCGCGCGCCAGGTCTCGGCGGCGTGGATCCAGACGTTCTACGCCACGGCGATGGCGGCGCCCGATCCCAACGCGATGATCTGGCAGCAACTGCGGTTCTCGACGGCGCTGCCGACCTACGCCGCGCCGGCAACGTCCGGGGCGGGTGCGCCGGGGACCGGCACCACGCGCACGCCGAGCGCGGGTCAGTTACTGTTCTATCACTCGGGCGGCTCGGTTCCCGGACATGTCGCGGTATCGCTCGGCGGTGATCAGGCGATCAGCCTGTGGAACCAGCCCAATAACGTCGACGCCGTGCAACGGATCCGCGTGACGGATCTGGCGGGCACGGTCTACGTGGGTGATCCGCCGTGGTAGGGCAGCGCTCCGCAGCACGCTGCCTCGGGCTCTCGATCGCTGTCGCGGCGCTGTCGAATGGCTGTGGCTCGCCGGCCGCGGCGCCTACTCCGGATCAGAATCGGAAGGTCGCTTCCATGTCCACCACGTCATCATCTTCTGCAGAAGCCCTCACGGTCGTGACCTCGACCGTGTTTGCCTGGAGCCGGTTGCCAGGCGCAGCCGTGGTCGACGTCGGACCGTCGTCGGGTGGCATGCTCGAGCTGCCAGGGCCACGCACGCGGCCGGTCCGCCCGCACCTCGAGCTGTCCTCGGCCCCGGCCGGCATCGCCGCGCGCGTCGTTCAGGGCGATGGCAAGGTCGCCGCGCTGGCGCTCCGCGAGGGCGAGGCGATCCCGCTATCGGCGCCCCCGCTCGCGGTGGCCACGCGCAGCGACGGGGTGTGGGCGATGTATCGCGACAGCCTGATTGCCCATGATCGGCAGGGCGCGCCGCGCCACAAGGTCGCGCTGTCGGGGGTGGCGCTGGTCGCAGGCGCCGGCGATGCCGCCTGGGTGGCGAGCAACGAGCAGGCGTGGCACGTCGATGGGGGTGGCGCCGTCCACGGCCCGTTCGCGTGGCGTGATCCGCTCACCGCGTTCGTCAGCGGCGACAGGTTGTGCGCCCGCGATCGCCACGACGCGCGCATGCTGACCTGCCTGGCGAGCGACGGCACGGCGTCCACCGAGGGGCTCGCCGTCGCGCTCGCGTCGCTCGAGCAGCCGATCGCGCTCGCGGGGAATCGGCTCGTGACGCTGCAAGGCGTGACGTTACGGCTACGCCGTGGCGGCGAGCTCGTCGGCGCGTGGACGCTCCAGGTCGCCGGGCTCGATGCGGCGGGCGCCGGGTTCGCGATCGCTGTCAGCGACGGCAAGCTCGCGCTGTGGCGGCCGGTCGCGGCGGCTGGGCCCCCGCCGTCCCGCGTGTTCCCGGCGCCCGGCTCGAGCGCGCTGTCCGCGGCGAGCGTGGCGGGCGAGGACGTGACGCTGTACGGCCAGGGATGGTCGACGAGCTATCACGGCGCGACCGCCGCGCCGCCGATCCAGATCGACGAGGCGGCGTATCGCGCGGCGATCTTTCCATCGGCGTGGGAGATGGCGCCGCAGCACGCGATCGCCGTGCGCGGCGATGGCACGATCGTGGTGGCCGGGAGCGGGGCTGCCGGCGCGGCGCTCGTCGAGCTGCGGGCCCCGGGTGCGCACTGACGCGCGCTCTGGCTGCGCGATCATCTTGTGAGCGTGTTCGATGAACGCGGGATCTGGCACCGCTGCGCCGCTGCTCGCCACCGGCTCTCAAGCAACCCCGGCCGGGTTCGGGGTCATGACACTTCTTGACGCGTCATGACTGGGCTCCTATAGTACCGGAATGAAGGCCGTCAAGTTTGCGACCCTGATCGACCAACGCGTCGCGCGCGAGTTGCGTAGCTTTGCGGCCGAGACCGATCGCAGCATCTCCAAGATCGTGACGGAAGCCGTGACGGAGTACCTTGCGAAGTATCGAGTGCGCCCGGCGTTCCGATCGGCGATGGCGGACGTGCTCAACGAGAATGCCGAGCTTCTCGAGCGCCTTGCCAAGTGAAGTTGACGCTGTTTCCGACGCTCGAAGAGACCCTCGAGTTGCATCGGCTCGTGCTGGAGCGCTTTGGTGGGCAGCCCGGCGTTCGCGATCTTGGAATGCTTCAGAGCGCGCTCGGCAGGCCTCAGACCGGCTACTACGACACGCTCTGGCAACAGGCAGCCGCCTTGCTACAGAGCCTCGCAATGAACCACCCATTCATCGATGGCAACAAGCGCGTGGCCTTTGCGCTCACCGCGATCTTCCTGCGGATGAACAAGCACCGCCTCGTCGTTACCGCCGCGGACGGCGAGGCCTTCCTGCTTCAGGAGGTGATCGCCGATCGCGCCGATCTCACCCAGATCGCGAGCTGGCTCGAATCCCATACACGCCCCGTGTAGCGCGGCGCGATCTTGCGGCTGGACGCGGCCTCCCGGCGGGGAGCTCCCCGACCGGCGGCTTCGATGACCTGCTTGTGGGGCCTTGGCTTGGTTCAGCCTGCGGCGTTGCGTCGCGCAGGGCGCGGACGTAGGTCGTGATCATCTGATCTGCGAACACCGCGCGCGCCCCGCACGGCGTCGATCGGGGCGCCCCGCCCGTGGGTTACGGCCCCCGTGGACTTTTCGATCGCCCGGTTCGTTCTCCGGCGAGAGCCCACTCACCCTGATTGTCATGCGGGGTGATCGGAGTGATCTTGGGGGGTGACTTGCGCGTCGCGAACATAGGAAGCGAGAGGTATCCATGACTCTCGATCGAGGTGACGACCCAGAGGATCGACTGTGGATCGTCTCCGAGGTCACGCGCGCGTTCGCGGAGGCCGCGCCGGAGGTCACGACCGACCCACGCCGCGTGGCCGACACGGTGGCACGCTCCGTCGGGGAGGGCTTCGGCGATCTGTGCGCGGTCCTGCTGGTCGCCGACGATGGCGCTTGCTTCCTGCCCGCCGCGGTGTTCATGCCGGATGCCGCGGCCCTGTGCGACGCGCGCGACGCGTTCTCGGCGCTGGCGCTGGCGCGCGACGCGCTGGTCCGCGTCGTGCTCGATACGGGCGAGCCGTTCGTGGCGCGCACGCTCGATCCCGAGGAGCTGCGGCCGCCGCACACCCCGCAACGCTACTTCGAGTTCAGCCGGCAGATCGGCGTCCACAGCCTGCTGATCGTGCCGCTCCGCGTCCACGGCCGATCGCTCGGGCTCCTGGTGCTGGCGCGGTACCGGCCGCAGGCCCCCGGCTACGACGAGCGCGATCGCCGGCTTGCGTCGATCCTGGCCGACCACACCGCGCTCGCCGTCACGAGCGCGCGATCGGAGGTCGCCGAGCGCGCGGCGCGCGCCAGCGTCACGCACACCGAGGCCCTGCTCCAGGAGGCCGAGTTCTCGCACCGCCGGTTCCTCGAGTCGAGCCCGATGCCGATGTTCGTGTTCGACAACGCCACCCTGGAGCACCTTGATGTGAACGCCGCGGCGCTCAAGGTCTATGGCTACACGCGCGACGAGTTCTTGCGGCTCCGCGTTCCGGATCTGTACCGCCCCGAGGATGCCGCGGCGCTCGCCGCCACGCTGGCCGCGCGCGGTACCGGTGATGGTAGCGGCGCCGCGCGGCAGCGCCGCCACGACGGCACCACGCTCCACGTCGAGGGCCACGGCATCGTCAAGCCGTTCCGGGGCCGCCTGGCGCGATTCGTGGCGATGAACGACGTCACGGCGCGCGTCCAGGCCGAGGCGCGCAGCCGGATCGCCGAGGCGCGGTTCGCCCGGCTCACCGAGTCGGGCATGCTGGGGATCGTCATCCTGGGCGCCGAGGGCCGGGTCCTCGAGATCAACGACGCCGCGCTCGAGATCGTGGGCTACACGCGCGCGGAGGTGCTCGACGCGGCGTTTCGCTGGGAGGTGCTGACGCCCGCCGAGTGGATGGGCGACTACCGGGACCGCACCCGCGAGCTCTCGGACGCAAGCGTGGTCGTGCCCAGGGAGAAGGAGTACGTCAAGAAGGACGGGACCTGCATCCCCGTCCTGAGCGGCGTGGCCCTGCTGGCCAACGGCGAGTACATGGTCATCGTGCTGGACATGACCGGGCGCAGGTGGGCCGAGGCCGCCATCCAGCACGTCCACGAAGCGCAGGTCTCGGAGGCCAGGTTCCGCGCGATGCTCGAGAGAGGGCCGGACGCGGTCGCCATCGTCGACGCGCAGGGCACGATCATGATCGTGAACGGCCAGACCGAGGCCCTGTTCGGCTACGCGCGCGCCGAGATGCTCGGCCAGCCCATCGAGATGCTGATCCCCGCGCGGTTTCGCGCCCACCACCCCGCGCACCGGGCTGGCTACTTCGCGGCACCGAAGATCCGCGCGATGGGCTCGGGGCTCGAGCTCTACGGGCTGCGCAAGGACGGCTCCGAGGTCCCGATCGAGATCAGCCTGAGCCCGCTCGAGACCGCGGAGGGGATCCTGGTGTCGAGCGCGATCCGCGACATCACCGGCCGCCGGCTCATCGAGAGCGCGCTCAAGGCCGCCAACCGGGAGCTCGAGGCGTTCAGCTATTCGGTCGCCCACGACCTCCGCGCCCCGCTGCGCGGCATGAGCGGCTTCGCGCAGATCCTGATCGATGGGTACCAGGACCGGCTCGACGCCGACGGCCTGGACTGCCTGCACGAGATCCTGGCCAACGCCAAGCGCATGGGCGAGCTCATCGATGCCCTGCTGGCGCTGGCCCGGCTCACCCGCAGCGCGCTGAACCCCGAGCGCGTCGATCTGTCCCAGCTCGTGCGCGCGGCGGCGGCTCGCCTGGCCGCCGCCGCGCCCGCACGCCGGGTCGAGCTCGTGATCCAGGACGACGTCAAGGCCGAGCTCGATCCCCTGCTGGCGCGCGCGCTCGTCGAGAACCTCGTGGGCAACGCGTGGAAGTTCACGATCCACAGCGACGCCGCCCGGATCGAGTTCGGCGTCACCCACGCGGCCGGCGCCCGGGCGTTCTTCGTCCGCGATAACGGCGCGGGGTTCGACATGGCCTACGCGGACAAGCTGTTCGCGCCGTTCCAGCGCCTGCACACCGTCGCCGAGTTCCCCGGCACCGGCGTCGGGCTGGCCACGGTGCAGCGCATCGTCCACCGCCACGGGGGCCGGATCTGGGCGGACGCGGCGGTCGATCGCGGCGCCACGTTCTACTTCACCATCGGCGATCAGGCCGCAGGCGCAACCTGATGTCTAAGGTAATCTTGCTCGTCGAAGACAACGCCAGCGTCGCGACCGAGATCGTGGTCAAAGGCCGGGCGGCGCATGGCCGCTTCGGCAAGGTGACTGCGGTTGTGCGCCAGGTATAACCAGGTTATACTGAAGAGGTGAAGACCGCCATCTCGTTGCCGGATCCGCTCTTCGAGGAGGCGGAGCGCGTTGCGGCGCGGCTTGGGCTGTCACGCAGCGAGCTGTACGCACGTGCGATCGCCAGGTTCGTGCGGGAACAGTCGGGTGACGCGATCACGGAAGCGATAAACCTTGTGGTCCAGAACCTGCCGTCGACGTTGGATCCGGTGCTGGCGCGTCTCCAGGCCGCCTCGCTCGCAACGGACGAAGGCGGGTTGGAGGACTGGGTGAGCCCTCCGAAGGCGCCGCGCCGAGGCAAGGCGAAGCGTGGATGACATCCGGCGCGGTGAGGTGTGGTGGGTCGATCTCGCCGCGGAGCCACGAGGCTCCGAACCCGGCTTCCGGCGCCCCGTCGTGGTGATCCAGGATGATTACTTCAATCGCAGCGCGCTCGCGACCGTGGTGGTCGTCGCGGTGACCCGAAACATGGCCCTCGCGGCGCTCCCCGGGAACGTCGTGATTCCGCGACGCGAGGCCGGGCTCAAGCTCGACTCCGTCGCGAACGTGACCGCCGTGCTCACGGTCGACCGGAGGTTCTTCGCGGATCCCGGGCACCCCCTGGGCACGCTGTCCAGGCCGACCCTGGAGCTCATCGATCGGGGGCTCGCGCTCGTCCTCTCGCTGTGAGTGGCAGGCCGCAGATCTCGTCCATCGTGATCACTGCAGGCTGGTGTCGTCGACGAAGAAGCTCGTCGCGAGCGAGCTGTCCTCGACGCCGAGGAAGTACGGGCTCACCGTCTGGCCCGCGAAGCTGCCGACGTTGTGGCAGACCTGCTGGTACGTGGCGTAGGTGGCGGAGTTCAGGTTGCTGAAGGTGGCGAGCGTGGTGAGCACCGTGCCCGCCGAGTTGCGGAGCTGGACCTTCAGCGTGTCGAACGCCGTGGTGGTGGTGGTCTCGGCCGTGGTCATGCGCAGGTAGTAGCAGAGCTTCGCCGCCGTCGAGGTCGACGGGATCGTGACCTGCTGGGACAGCGTGTCGGTGTGGGCGGTGCCGTAGCCGTTCAGCCAGGCCACGAAGCTGCCGGTGCGGGCGTTGGTGCTGGAGGCGATGACGCCGGCGGTCTGGGTCCAGCTGACGGCGCCGCTCTCGAAGCCGGGGTTGAGCAGCAGGTTGGTGCCGCCGGTGCTGCCGACATTGAGGGTGACCGGCACGCTGTACGGAGAGTTGGTGGCGCCGGTCGCTGAGAGGGTGATGGTGCCGGTGTACGTGCCGGCGGCCAGGCCCGCCGTGCTGACCGAGGCCGTGACGCTGGAGGGCGCGGTCCCGGAGGTGGCGCTCAGGGTGAGCCAGGTGGCGCTGTCGGTCGCGGTCCAGGTGAGCGTGCCACCGCCAGCGTTGGAGATGGCGAGCGTCTGGTTGGCCGGGTTGGCGCCGCCGACGGCACCGCTGAAGGACAGGCTCGTGGGGCTGGTGCTGATGGTGGGCGAGGTGGGGCCGCAGGTGGTGGCACCCGCGCCGACGTTGATGGCGTTGAACGCGTTCTGCACCGCGGCGTAGTCCGCCGAGGCGGTGCCGTACAGATCGGACGCGGCGCTCAGGTACGCGGTGCGAGCGGCCGCGTAGTTGGTGCTGGCGGTCATGTAGACCGACAGCGCGCGGAAGGCGATCCGGGCGGCGTGGTCGTTGCCGATGCCCGTCATGCCGCAGGGCCGGTAGATGCTGTAGAGGTCGCTGGTCGAGGTGCTCGAGGCGCCCTGGCTCAGGAAGTAGAACATCCGGTTGTGCGGGCCGCTCGAGTAGTGCACGTCGAGGTTGCCGATGCCGCTGGACCAGGCGTCAGGACTCGAGCCGTCCTTGCTCGGCTTGTACAGGTAGCGGAGCGGCGTGGCCGAGAGCTGCTCGCCGATGGTCCACGTGCCGCCGGTGTTGCCGATCGTCGAGCCCGAGCCGCCGCGCGCGTAGAACTCGACCATGGTGCCCTGGATGTCAGACTCCGACTCGTTGAGGCCGCCCGACTCGCCCGAGTAGGTCAGGTTGGCGGTGCGCGAGGTCACGTCGTGCGTCATCTCGTGGCCGGCCACGTCGAGGGCGGTCAGGGTGGTGAAGATGGAGCCGTCGCCGTAGGTCATGCAGGTGCCGTCCCAGAACGCGTTGTCATAGCTGTTGCCGTAGTGCACGCGGTTGCAGATCCCGATGCCGAAGGTCCAACCATGGACGTTGGAGTAGTACGCGATGGTTTTGCCCATGCCGTAGTGGGCATCGACGGCGGCCGTCTGACCGTTGGCGGCGGTGGTGGAGCTACCCTCGACGTAGTTGGCGCCGTCGCCCCAGATGTTGTCGACGTCGGTGTAGATCGTGCCCTGGCCGCTGGTGGCGTGGTTGAGGTTGTACGTGGCGTAGTTCGGGTGCTGACCACGTCGCGCAGCTCGAAGCCGCCGGAGATGGAGTTGGTGTTGAGCTGCACGACGCCGCTGTACTGCGAGTTACCGGTGCCGACCGCGGCCGCGGTCTCGAGCGAGTCCCACTTCTTCCAGATCTGGCCGCTGTGGGCGTCGATGAGGTAGTCGGTGTGGCGGGTCTCCACCGTGCCGTTCTCCAGCGCGGTGTGCACGTGGTAGGCGAGGCTGTAGTCAGTGACCACCCGCTCCATGTCCACGGCGTTGAGCTCGCCGTTGGGGCGGACCTCGGCGTCGGCGCGGACCTGCTCGCGCACCTGCGGGTACACGATCAGCTCGGCCGTCGACGGATAGGCGTAAGGGCCGAGCGGACGCAGATCGCTGTGCACGAGGCGCAGCACGGCGGCGGCGCTCAGCGAGGGGACGGTGCCGAGGTTGATGCCGCTCCTGAGCTCGCTCGTGACCTCGGTGCCGCGGCCGGTCGCGCGCTGGTGGACGATGGCCTCGCCCCCCCAGACCCTGACGCCGCGGTACATCTGATCGTAGCGAACGTGCGTCCCGCCGAGGTCATCGACCAGCGCGGTCCGGGCGACGAAGTCGTGGCTGGCGTCGAGGCCCAGCTTGCCGCGGGCACCCAGCAGGAAGTCGCGGCCGGCCAGCATCGCACCGGCCACGTCGGGGTGCCCCGCGGCTGCAGCCACGTCGGCAGCGTGGGTGCTCGTGTCTGCGGGTTCACTGTCCATCTCCATGGCGCAGCTGGTCGCCAGCATCAGGCCGGCAGTCCCCATCATGGTGAGGAGGCGATCAAGGACATAGGTACGCTGGGTCATCTCAGGATCTTTCGGCGGTGCGTGAGCAAACCCCACGGGTGGATGAACCCCGGGCTGGTCACCACGGGACGAGACAAGCGATCATCGTCGACAGACCAGCTGCCGAGCGTCCGCCGCGATTGTGCAGATGAATTACCAGAAGTTAATGAGTCATCCTACGAAAATTTACTACGACAGTATACTTTATTATCGACACCAGAGTCGATAGAGGTGCCCGGGTGTAGGGCAGGCAATGATTAGGGCGTCCCGCCCCGACCAGGAGCTGCCCTAGGCCGAGCGCACCGTGTAGTTGTGTGGGTTCAGGAGCCAGGCCGATGCCCATCGCGAGGGGCCTCGTGGTCCTCAGAGCCGAAGATCGGCTTGAAGGCTTGAAGGCGAAGCCGATCTTGGGTCCGTGAAGATCGGGCGGGGCATGGCCGCTAAGCATCGGCCTGTTATGAACGGAGGAGCCAGATGGAGATCTGGAGGAAGGTCTTCACCCGACATGTAACCGTTATCACCGGTGCGTGAGTGAAAACATACGATGAAGATGGAAACGTGAGTATCCATCTGTGTGCCACTATGGCGCAGTTATACACAAGACGATGGGATCATCTCCATTTGACGCTGCGCGGCATGATCACTGCCGCTTATCGCGGCACCGATTCAGCTTCGAGACGCGCTACCTTCGCAAGTGCTACACTAACCTACTCTTAATGTAGAGCTATTTACGAGGTGGACGCCGGGTGCTAGGCGCCTGCCGCCCCAGGATTAGGGCCGGGGGACGTGAAGGTCGAGCGGTGCCACCGAGCGGTGCCACCGGAGCTGCAGGGATGGCACTGTCCATGAATGCGGCGCTCGCCCATGACGAGCAAGAAGTGGATACGCGGAGCGCTCCTGGTTGCGGCCATGGCGAGCTGCCAGACAGAGACTCCTAGCGGTGAACCCAAGGATGTGGGCATGTCGGACATCGCCGAGGCGCTGTCCCAGCTGCCCGAGGCCAGCGTGCTGACCTACTCGGCCGACGGCGTGCCGCAGTACATCGTCGGCGACCTCGGCCGGGTCAACCTGAACCAGGGCCTGGCCGCGAGCGACGCTGCCCTGCGCGCGGCGATGCCGACGCTGCTCAAGGCGTTCCGCCTCGACAGCAAGGATCTCGTGCTGCGCAAGGTCAACACCGACGCGCTCGGCGCGCGGCACTATCGCTACGATCAGAAGCTCAACGGCCTCGACGTCGTCGGCGGCGATCTCGTCGTCCACGTCGACGCCAAGGGCTCGATCTTCGGCGCCAACGGCACCGCGCGCGGCGACCTCGCGTCGGCGCTCAGCGCCACCTCGATCTCCGAGGGCGCGGCGAACCTGGCGATCGAGAATGACCGCCGCTGGGCGGGCCTCGCGGGCCGCTCGGTGACGGCCTCGCGCATGGTCTACCTCCAGGCCCAGGACGGCTCGATGCACAAGGCGTTCGAGCAGACCGTCGAGGGCATGAAGGGCCAGGACCCGATCCGCGACAAGGTCTACGTCGACACGGCGACCGGCGCGGTCATCGAGGTCCACCCGACGATCCACCACGCGATCAACCGCAAGGTCTACACCGCGAGCAACGGCAGCACGCTGCCGGGCACGCTGAAGCGGTCCGAGGGCGGCGCCGCCACCGGCGACCTCGACGTCGACGGCGCCTACAACGGCACCGGCGCCACGTACAACCTGTACAAGAACTTCTGGGGCCGCGACTCGTACGACAACGCGGGCGCGCAGCTGACCAGCACGGTCCACTACTCGACCAACTACTGCAACGCGTTCTGGAACAGCACCCAGATGGTGTACGGCGACGGCGACGCGTCGCAGGGCTGCGCTCCGCTCGCCCGCTCGGTCGACGTGACCGGCCACGAGTTGACCCACGCGGTCACCGAGCGCGAGTCGAACCTGACCTACAGCGGCGAGTCGGGCGGCCTCAACGAGTCCTACTCCGACATCTTCGGCAACGCCACCGAGGCGTGGGTCGACGGCGGCTCGACCGGCACGACCATGACGGTCTCGGCCAACACGTTCCTCGTCGGCGAGACGGTCATCCCGCCGTTCCTCCGCAGCATGTGCGACCCGGCCGCGGACGGCTCGTCGGCCGACGTGTGGTCCTCGGGCGTGGGCGGCCTCGACGTTCACTACAGCTCGGGCCCGAACAACCTCGTGTTCTGCCTGCTCACCAAGGGCGGCGTGCACCCGCGCGGCAAGACCACGAACGTGGTCCCCGCGCTCGGCATCGACAAGACGATCCGCATCTTCTACAAGGCGCAGGTCGACATCCTGACCTCGAGCTCGAACTACGCGGCGATGCGCACGGCGATGGAGAACGCGTCGACCCAGCTCGGCTACGACCAGGCGACCACGGACGCGGTCAGCTGCGCGTTCGCGGCGATCAGGGTCGGCACGGCGCCGGCGTCGTGCCCCGGCACCCCGCCCCCGCCCGACGGCGTCCTCACCAACGGCGTCCCGACGACCAACGTCTCGGACAGCAGCGTCGGCAACATGAACTACTGGACCCTCGCGGTGCCGTCGGGCCAGGCGACGCTGACGTTCACGATCAACGGTGGCACGGGTGACGCGGACATGTACGTCAGCTTCGGCACCAAGCCGACGGAGACGTCGTACCAGTGCCGCCCGTACGTCAGCGGCAACACCGAGACCTGCACGTTCACGCCGCCCTCGGCCGGCACCTACTACGTCGGCATCCGCGCGTACTCGGCGTACACGGGCGTCACCTTGACGGGGACGTACGGCGGCACCTCCGCCAGCTGCGGCGGCGACCCGATCCTCACCAACGGCGTCGCGGTCACGGGCCTGTCGGGTGCGCTCAACTCCAACGCGTACCGCTGCATGCCCGGCGTCCCCGCCAACAAGGCTGCGACCTTCAAGATCAGCGGCGGCACCGGCGACGCGGATCTCTACACGCAGTTCGGGTCTCGCCCGACGACGACGACCTACGCGTGCCGGCCGTACACCTCGACCAACAACGAGACGTGCACCGGCTCCAGCACGACGGCCGGCGACTGGTACGTCATGCTGCGCGGCTACGCCGCCTATAGCGGCGTGACTCTGATCGGCAGCTACTGACCGGTCGCTGATCACGAAGCGGCTGGCGCTCGAGCGTCTCGAAGCCCGCCGGACGGCTCCAGCGTCCCCGACACCGCACGGACCTGTGGCCCGCGGCGAGCGCCGCACGGCGATCTTGAACGCCTCCGCCGGGTCCACGCTGCAATGACGCAGCGCGCGTCGTACCCCGCGCACGTACTGCGCGAATACGACAGCCACGGGCGAGCCTATCCCGACGGTTCGTGTCGGCACCGGCCATCCCGATGCAGATGGTACGGTTGATGCTTCTCCGAGAGGAGGAGGGAACATGGACAAGGCTGTCATTGCATCGTTCGTCTCTTTAGCAGCCATCACCGGATGCGGTGGCGAGCACCACGACAAGGGAATCGTGAACACGTCCTACGCTCGGCTCAGCATCGATCAGATCGGCAAGATCAGGGCTGGGATGTTGTCGATGAAAGGCGCCGACGCGGGCCTCGCCATCCAGGAGATGGCCGTCGTAGATCTGGACATCGTCACCCCGAACGGGGATACCTCCGGCCTGTTAACAGTCATCCAGTTCTTCCCGGCTTCGAATAACCCGGGCGCGGCCATCTGCACCGCGACGTCGTGCACCTTCTCCGACTTTAGTTTCGGTGTCCCTTATGTTGCCTACAGGATCGACGGCTCGGTCATCCGCAGCGGCGACACCCACACGTTCGATGTCATGTACACCTTCACAAACCACGTCGCCTCGAAGCACTGGAGGATCGACGGCGCGGTGACCACGACCGCGACCAGCGTCGACGGCCGCGTGCACAGCCACGTCACTACACAGCCCAGCAGCTCCGCTGGCGAGTTCGTGAACGATGAGACGTGGGATATCAACGTCGATTACCAGGCGATCATGCTCGACGCGCAGGGCTGCCCGATCGCCGGTTCCTTGCACGCGATCAGCATCTACGACGTCGTGCCGGGGAGCGAGTCTGACGTCAAGCCCCACAGCTTCGACGTCGAGGGCTCCATCACGTTCGGCCCGAGCTGCGGCGACGCCAGCAGCGCGGATGCACCCGCGGGGTCGAGATTCCTACAGGGGTAGTCGAACGTCAGCCCAGCTCGAAGGTCGTGATGCCATAGACGCGTGCGAGGTCGATGGCGGGCGCCGGGCCGGTGTACATGCGCGCGGTCTCGAACGCCGGCGCGAGGCCATGCCGCTCGGCGAGCCGCACGGCCGCCGGGTTCACCTCCGGAACGTCGAGGAAGATCGGCCCGCCGGGCAGCCGCGCGCCCAGGCCCACGAACAGCGCCTCCGCGATGGCCTCGCCGTCGGCAAACAGGGGGCCGACCTTCCAGCCGTCGCGACACGGCCGCGCCAGCCCGATCCCGGCGAGCGCACCGTCGCGCAGCGCGGCGAGCCCGACGGCCTCCGGCATGCCGATCCATGCCGCCAGGAAGGCGGCCCGCCTCGCCGGGAACAGCGGCCGATCGTAAGCCACGAGCTGATCGAACGGCACGGCGCGCAGCTCGACGAGCCCGGCAGGATTCCCCCGCGGCGGCGGGCCGGCATAGCGCACATTGCGATGGGCGAGGACAAAGCCCGACTTGCGATAGTTGGCCTGCTGCGCGATGACGCCATCGAGGCCGACCAGGCAGCCATCGAGCCGGGCCATTCCCGCCCGCCAGACGGCGAGCCCGAGCCCCTGGCCCCGCCGCTCGGGCCGCGCGATGTACAGGCCGAGGAAGCCGAAGCCCGGCGCGTAGCGCACCACCGAGATGCAGGCCGCCGGCTCGTCGCCGGCCTCGACCATCAGGAAGCCCTCAGGATCGGCGACATGGAAGGGCGTCGCGTCGTACCGGCCCGGGTTCCAACCTTCCGCCGCCGCCCAGGACAAGGCGAGCTCCAGATCGTTCCGTCCCATGGTCCGCACGCTGACGTCATGCACTGCCATGCTGGCCTCCTCCAGGTTGCTACCACGCGTCCCCGGGCCACGGCGCTGAGCTCGATCTCACGGCCTGGTACTCCCGCCGCAGAGGAGCTGCCCGGTTCGCGGATCCCGGCTCCCGGCTCCCGGCTCCCGGCTCCCGGGAGAACGCGGACACGCGCGCTGGCGACGCGGGCTGGGCCCCGCCCTCGTCCGTTGACCACCGTATCACGATGACCGGCAGTGCCATCTCCACGACCGACCGACGACCCACTACCCGGCCGTGCAATTTATCTCGGGCGGAGACCCAGCCCTCGTCGCTGCGCTGCGCGTTGACGTCCCCGCGTCCCCGGAGGCCAGGTTGTTCCCCAACCGGTCAACTTCACTGAGGCGAGGTACCAGGCAGGAATCAATGCTTTAGAGATCGTTAGTTAGTTAGTTAGTTTCTTTCGTTGGGAGCGTCCCCACCCCCGTCTGCAGAAACCGCCCGACCATGGCGTTCAGCTGCTCGGGCACTTCGAGCGGAACTGATCTCGTCATACCAGCATCGCCTCGAGGTACGGCTTGATCACCGTGCTCGCACGACCGGCCTCCGCCGCGCGCATGATCGCGTCGACGGTGGCGCGCTGGTGGTGCAGCACATCCTTGAGCGCTTCGAGCGCGATGTCGATGCCGAGCTTGTGGCGATAACGGAAGCAGTCGACGACGGTCCTCGCCGGCGAGGTGATTCGCACCGTGACGCCCTGCACCTCGCGCTGCTCGATGCCGTGGATCAGCATCGGCCGCGAGAACCGGACGATGCGAACCGGGAGCGCTTCCACGCGAGGCTTGCGCGCTTTGTTGTCGATCGCGATCCACACCTCGGAGGAAACCTGGGTGCCGATGTGATGGATCAGCAGCGCCGAGAGGAGGCAAACGATCGCGCCTGGGACCCGCGCCGAGACGGTCGCGACGGTATCGAGCTCCGTGATCTCGTGGTGGCGGCGGTAGAGCCCACGACCGATCCGCTCGACTTCGCCGTGGCTCAGCATGCTGCGCAGCCCCCCGGCTTGCCCCACGCGCTCGAGCTCACGAAGCCGGAAAATCCCAGGCATATTCGATAGCTTCCACATATTCTCCGAAATGTCGGTACTTCCTCTCAAGTACCAGCACTTTCCGTCAGTCTACCAGGCCTCCATGGCTCGTTAAGCTGGTACTTGCAAATAACTACCGACGTTTCCGACATACCGGATAACCATGAGTAATTATTGAACGTTAAGCGTCCGTCTGCGGGTGCCTGCCCAGCAAACGGCGAATCGACCAGCCCGCTACGCCACCACTATCGCGCTGACATCACCTGGATCTGCAGAAATCGCAAGACCATGGCGTTCAGCTGCTCGGGCACCTCGAGCGGGAAGTAGTGGCCGCAGCCAACGAGCTGGCCCGTCACCAGCTGCGGGCACAGCTGGCGGAGCCGGTCGAGATCCGCGTACGTCGTGCTCGTGCCGAGGTACAGCAGCGGGCACGTGACGCGCGCGGCGGCGGCAGCACTGTCGAACGCGAGCATGTCCTCCATCGCCGAGACCAGCACGTGCTGCGGGCACGAGGTCACGGTGCGCACCAGACGGGCCCGCTCCGCGGCATCGAAGTGCGGCCCGGTGAGGTGGTTCATGAGCCCCGGTGAGCACCGCACGGTAGCCTTCGGTCCGGACGCCGGTCAGCACGGGGCGAAGCCCGGCCACCCGCGATTCGGGCGCGGCCACCATCGCCTCGAGGATCACCGCCGCCGAGATCCGATCGCCATGGCGTGCCGCGACGTCGAGCGCGATCAAGCCTCCCATGCTGTGGCCGATCACCACGAACTTCTCGAGGCCGAGCTCGGCAGCCAGGAACGCGACATCGTCCGCATAGCCCTGGACCGTGTACGCCTGCTCCGGTGCATCGCTCTCGCCGTGACCGCGAAGATCCACCGACACGACGCGGCGCGAGCGCTGCAGGTACGCGAACAGCGGCTGCAACAGCTGCCGGTCCGTCCCCCAGCCGTGCACGAGGAGCACCGGCGGCTCCCCGCCCCCCGCGTCCGCGTATCCGAGCGCAATCCCCTCGCGTGGTAGCTTCATCTTGTTTCCTCCTGGCATGTTGAGTGAAATCCCGTTCTTCGACGGAAGAACGTTCGGCGATGGTGGCGACGCGATCCGAGCTGCGCCGGCCGAGTCGGGCGACCTCCAAGACAGGGAGCGGTCTCGATGGGCGACCGCGTCTCGGGTACCCCGGCGACGACCGTGTCAGCGGAGGCGTAACCGAAGACCAAGCTCACGCGAGCTTCGAGCCATGATGGTCGCCGACGGGCGCCTACCCTGTCAACGCGCTCGAGCGCACAAGACGAGCCGATCACGGACGGGACGATAGGACACCGGCAAGGTCACTTCTCCGACCCATCGTCGTCACCGAAGTCGATATCGATTTCAGGAGCCATGTCCTCGAGAAGTGGTAGTCGCGGCACGCCCAGCTCGTCGCACATCTCGTCCATCGTGACCACCGCGCCATCGCGTAACACGATGTCGCCCCGGACGTAGTACCGAAGCGCCCACGAGGTGGTCTTGCCGCAGCCGGCATTGCCGAGGATCACGAGCGGCTTCTTGTGCCTTAGCAGCCGGTCGGTATCGATCGACGCGCCGCTGCCCAGGTGCTCGAGATCGTACGTCTTGCCAAACCGCAGCGGGATATACATGTCGTCGAGGTTCACCTCCACCGGCCGGCGATTGCCCACCGTCGGAGCCGCGCCGACCCCTGCAGGTCCCAGCGGACGAACGTGTCCCGCTTGCGAGCGTGGTAGGCGTCGATGAGCGCAGCCGCCGCGGTCGCGCCGGATGGCCTCGGGGAGCGAGAGGCCACCGCGGCCTCCTTGCCGCGGGTCTTCTTGCGGAGGGCGTCGCGCCCCGCAGGCGGGAGCGAGAGCTTGAGTGCCGCCTGGCTGCGCGTGACTTCGTCGAGGACGAACGTCCCCGGCTCCACGACTCCGTCGGCACGCGCCCGGGGCTCGTAGCGCAGCAGTACCGGCCAGGCGGTCTGGGCCTGCGGATCGACCCGGACCAGCTGCATGACCACCGGCTGTTCGGCCGGCAGCTTCTTCACAATGAGGCTCCAGCTCCCGGCCGAGATGACGCGGGTGTCTCCGACGGCGTGTTTGCCGCGCCAGCCCCAGGCATGCACCGCATCGGACGCATGGTGGTGGCCGTGGAACAGCAGCGAGACCTGCGCATCGGCGGCGATCGCCTGCAGCCGCTCGTGGCCCTCGAACCCCACCGCGTCGGCGGCAAAGTGCTCGAACAGGCCAGCATCGAGCTTCTTGTCGGCGACCTGGGTCCGGAGCCAGTCGCGCCACTCGAGGATCGCCTTCGGGATGGTCGGGACGGGGTTGTGATGAACGGCGATGATGCGGATCCGATCCGCAGGCGTCGCGCCGTCGCGCCAGTGCGCGAGCACCGCCTGGGCCTGTTCGGTGCCGATGTACCCGTGATGATCGGCGTCGCGATGCGACTCGACCTCGCACGAATCGAGCGCCGCGACCGAGACCGCCAGCTCGTCGAAGTCATGGACGTACGCGCCGGGCGACAGCGCGGTGACAGATCCCGCAGCGGCAGGCCGCGCCGGAGCCGGACCGGCGTCGTCGCAGCGCGGCAACGACGGATCGTAGAACCGCGCGACCATGTCGTTGAAGCGCACCAGCTTGACCGCATCGAAGCGCGCGCGAAGTTCGTTCTCCTCGAGCAGCCCGTCGCGAACCTTGAGCTCAAGCGCCTGGCACTGTGTCCAGGACACATCGTGGTTGCCGGGAACGAACACCACCGAGCTGCGCGGCACCCCGAGGCTCTCGACCAGCGCCCCGAAGAATGCCAGCGCGCTGTCGTACTCCTTCGGTCGCGCCGCTTCGGCCACGTCGCCGGTCACCAGCACCAGCCCGACCTCCTCCTTCCATGCCATCGCTTCCCTTGCGTCACGAACCGCGTCGGCGCACCGGCCCGCCAGTCCGGCCATGTCGACGCCTGCAAAGCGGCTGTTCGGTCCGAAATGCAGGTCCGAGAGCTGAAGCAAGACGAATGGTTGCACGCGGCGCTACCCGCACCGAGCATACGCACATGCTCGCCCGGAGATCACGGTCTCTCCGGACTTCACGCCAGGTGCGGCCTCGAACCAGGCGCGCTCAGGGCCAGCGCCGCTCGGCCCGAAGCTTTGCCATGAGCCCCTCGAGGCCCGCGGCGTCGAGCGCCTGAAGCTCCCGTTTGCGCTCGATGGAGAGGTCGATCTCGAACGCGGAGCACAGCGCCTCGATGCTTAGCCGGAGCCCTTTCTCGAGCCCTTTCTCGACGCCCTCCTCGTACCCCTCCCTGCGGGCCAGCGACAGCGCGCCGTGCGCGTTCTGGATCGCCATCCCCGCCGCGATGTACGCGTCCCACTCTGCGGTGGTGAAGCGCGCGGTCCGCGCCGCCTCCAGCGCCGCGAGCACCGGAGGGTGAGCCAGCGCCTCCGGGATCACCGTCAAGTTCTCCGCCTCCCGGAAAAAATACGCCCACTTCTCCACCAGGCTCTCCGGCTGCTTCCCGCCCTCATACTTGGGCAACTCCAGAAACACCAGCTGCAGCTGGGACAGCCCCCGCGTCCCGCTGTTCTGCTCCTGCATCCGCCAGCGGCTCAGCATCGGCAC
>JAUKWE010045596.1:4289-22417 GCA_032356425.1 Cumathamnion decipiens | reverse complement strand
GCCGTCGCGCCACGTCGCCGAGTACAGCAGATCGGTGTGCTGTTGTGCGAGGGCGACATCGACGAAGCTGCCGGGGCAGAGCGTGAGCGTGGACCAGTCGAGCGCATCGCCCAGGACCGCCGGAACGACCGCGCGTAGCGTGCCCCGGGCGTGCTCGGGCTGGCCGAGCACGCCTTTGAAGAGTGCATCGTGTGGAGTAGACATCGCCACAGTACTGTAGGAACCGCGGACGCCAGTGGCAAGCTCTCGGCCGCCGGAAAATCGGATATTTGTTGTTCGGGATAACGATTGGCGATCTGAAGCATGGATACGAATACCGAAGCGAAGCTGTCGCTTCGGTACGGGCCCGGCGCTGCAGGCCGTCCCGCCGGAGTGGCTGCAAGAAATGCGCAGGCCCATACGCTTCGCGCCCGGCTGCTACTGGATCGAACCGCAGTGGCAGAGGTTCTTGTGGATCGCGGCGAACGAGCTGCCCTTACGCGACGAGCTGATCCCGTTCCTGATGTCCCGGTCCGGTCAAGCGCTGGATGAATTCGGCCGCTGGGTAGCGTCGCGTCGGCCGCTCGACTGGGTGCTGGCCATGCTAGAATACCTTCCGATGTCACTGCCCACCCGTGAGGAGCTGCTGCGGAGGTTTCCGCCGGTCGATGATCCCGAGATCCTCGCCCGGCGGGCGCACATCCTCAAAGTCCTGCTGGAGCAGGACCCCAAGATGCAACAGCAGTTCATCGACACGGGGTTGCTGGAAGGTCGGCTGGCCGCGACGCGCGCTTCCCTGCGCCGGGTGCTCGCGCGCCGGCAGCTTACGCTGAGCACGGCCTCGGACGCGCGCATCGAAGCGTGCACCGATCTTGCGACCTTGGAGCGCTGGCTCGATCGCGCCGTCACCGGGGTCAGCGCCTCGGACGCGCTCGGATAGCGGACCGGGCGTGCCGCAGTCGGCGACGGGGCCGACGCGTGCGGGAACGCATCGAGTCGCCGAGCGTGAGCGTGAGCGTGAGCGTCGGCGACCAGCCGTGTAGTTGACGTCGGTCAGCTGGGCCATAGCGGGGCACCAGGATCACCGGGGTGGCCCAAGGCCCGATCCCGCACAGCTCCGAGCGGCGGCGCCTGCACGTCTGGTGTCTGCAGGCCGACAAGGTGGCCCCGTCGGTTGCCTCGGTGCGGAGCGCGGTCAGCCTGGGTCAGTTGGCAAACAGCTCGGCAAGCGTGGCGGCCGATAGCACGCGCATCGACCAGATCTCGACCTGCTCGGCGGCGGCCGTCACGATGCGTTGCTCGACGTGGGTGTCCACCTGATCGCCGAAGCGCTGCCGCAGCAGGCGCAGCAGCAGCTGCTGGAAGCCCTGTTCGATGCCCCGCTTGCGACCTTGCTCGATGAGTTCCTGTCCGGCTGTCACGATGATGTCCTTGGTTTCGGGTCTGATGTCGCGTACCAGAAGCGCTTGCAGCGCCTCGGGCCTGATGTGCTCGTTAACCTCGAGAATATAGCGCTTCCCCTGGCCACCTCGCGCGCAACGTCCATCCAGCGGACGAGGATCGGGACGAAGTCCGCGCCCATCCGCGCGTGCTTGAAGCACATCGTGGCCAGCTTGGCGAGGGCAGTGCTCATCGCGCCTGCACGGAGCTCGTCGTCGGAGATCTCCGAGAGGTCGAGGAGCAGGTAGGTGAACCGGACCAGGTACGGTTCGACCGCGGGCCGCAGGCGGGACGGTACGTCGAGCAGCGCGTCGAACGACCGGGGCTCCGACCACGGCGTCAGGCCATGATACATGACGATCGGGATGATCATCGGCAGCGCCTTGGCCTTGGGGTGATCGGCGCGCCAGCGCTCCCAGATCCGGTCCTGGTAGCGCAGCAGGCGGTACGCCATCAGCACCTCGGTGGGGGCGTGCTCTGATGCTCGAACAGAAGGTAGACGAATGCCTCGCCGCCGTCGCGCCACGTCGCCGAGTACAGCAGATCGGTGTGCTGTTGTGCGAGGGCGGCATCGACGAAGCTGCCGGGGCAGAGCGTGAGCGTGGACCAGTCGAGCGCTTCACCCAGGACCGCCGGAACGACCGCGCGTAGGGTGCCCCGGGCGTGCTCGGGCTGGCCGAGCACGCCTTTGAAGAGCGCATCGTGTGGAGTAGACATCGCGACGGTACTGTAGGAACCGCGGACGCCAGTGGCAAGCTCTCGGGCGCGGGAAGATCGGGTAGTTGTTTTCGGGGATCACGAGTGGCGATCTGAAGCATGGATACGAATACCGAAGCGAAGCTGTCGCGTCGGTACGGCCGGGCGCTTCAAGCCGTCCCGCTGCCGCCTATTGCCACCTCGATGTCGTCTGATCCCGAAGGTCGAGGCTCCGGTCTGGACGTATCCGTAACGCATCCATCAGCGGTCGGTGGTTGTTCGTCTCGCTGCCGCGTCTCGTGATGTTGTAAGAGCCGCCGCGCAGGGCGGTCCCGGATCGCGCCGGTCGTCATCTCGGGCGACCTGTAGCCGGGCTTGCCTTCCGAACCCGGTTCAGGCGCTGGTGCTGGCGCTCGCGGGCTCCACCAGCTCGATCGCCGTGAGCCGGTCTCGGCGCTCGATCGCGCCGTCGAGCAGGCTCACGAGATCGTCGAGGGCGGTCATGGATGGCATTCGCGTCACAATGCGCTCGGCATGTTCCTCCTTGCGAGCGGCAAGGATAACCTCGACGCGCAGGCGCGCGCGGACAAACGCGTGGTCCTGATCCGTAGATCTGCTTCACCGACCGCACGGAAGATGGCGCAACTGTAGGGCCTCGGTCAGCACAGGACCGACATCTCCATCGGTCAGCCAAAAAACCGTGACCGATCGCGCGCGCGCCCCCACAAGGAGGAACGACCCGAAAGGAGACCAACATGCGGGAGTGCATCTCTGACCGGTTGTTGATCGGATTCGTCGTCATGTACACCGGAGCGTGCGACTTGCGAGAGCACGAATCCTCGGTGACGCGTGCCCTCAGCGCGATCGGCTGCGCCGACGGGCAGCGCGAAGGGTTCACGGATCTCGGCGCGTACCCGGACGTCGCGGGTTGTAGCGGCGCCTGGACCATCCCGAGCATCCATACCGAGGCTCCGAGCGCGGCACCGGCGTGCCCGGGCCTGACGACGACCAACACCACCGTCCCCGCGTGCAATCGCAACGCCGGCGATGACGGCGCGAACCTGCTCGGAAGCGGGTGCAACGTCGCCGACCTCTGCGCCGCAGGGTGGCACGTGTGCTCGGGTGCCGATGACGTCGCCCGGTCCTCGGCGACCGGCTGCAGCGGTGCCACGAGGTCCGGAGACCCGCCGCTGTTCTTCGCGACCCGCCAGAGCAGCACCGGCTGCGGCCAGTGCGCCACCGGATCGAGCACGGATCCGTCCTGCAACTCGTCCTCGTGCGCCGCCGGTTGCCTCCAGACGGCCAGTACGTCCAACGACATCTTCGGATGCGGCAACTTCGGATCGGCGCCGCCGATCACGAACTGCGGCCCGCTCGATCGGTTCTCGCAGAACTTCTGCAGCGGCCTCGCCGGTTCGCCGTGGTCCTGTAACCTGCCGACGAGCGCTGACGACAGCGGCCTGTGCGAGGCCTACGCCGTCACCAAGTCCGGCGTATCGCACGGCGGCGTGGTCTGCTGCCGCGATCCGGACCAGCCGCCGGACTGCTCGGGTGCGGCGGCGGATCCCGCGACGCTGTGGCCGCCAAACCACAAGATGGCGTCGGTCCAGATCGCCGGCGTGGTCGATCCCGATCCGGGCGACGAGGTCACCATCGCGATCACGTCGATCTTTCAGGACGAAGCGGTCAACACCATCGGCGACGGAAACACTGACGTGGACGGTGCCGGCGTCGGAGCCGCCGTGGCCCAGGTGCGGGCGGAGCGAACCGGCTCGAAGCAGGTGCCCGGCGACGGCCGCGTCTACCATATCGGCTTCGTCGCGAGCGACACCGCGGGCGCCACGTGCAGCGGCATGGTCGCCGTCTGCGTCCCGCACGACCAGGGCCAAGGCAGCACCTGCGTCGACGGCGGACCGCTGTTCGACTCGACGGCGCCCTGAGCGGCATCCAGGACCGTCAGCCTGGTCAGTTGGCAAACAACTCGGCGAGCGTGGCGGCCGATAGCACGCGCATCGACCAGATCTCGACCTGCTCGGCGGAGGCTGTCACGATGCGTTGCTCGACCTGGGTGTCCACCTGATCGCCGAAGCGCTGCCGCAGCTGGCCCAACAGTACCTCCTGGCGACCCTGCTGGCGACCTTGCTCGATCGGGACGAAGTCTGCGCCCGTCCGCGCGTGCTTGAAGCACATCGTGACCAGCTTGGCGAGGGCCGTCCTCATCGCGCCTGCACGGAGCTCGTCGTCGGACCAGGTACGGTTCAACCGCGGCCGCAGGCTGGGCGGTACGTCGAGCAGCGCGTCGAACGACCGGGGCTCCGACCACGGCGTCACGCCGTGATACATCACGATCGGGATGATCATCGGGAGCGCCTTGGCCTTCGGATGATCGGCGCGCCAGCGCTCCCAGATCCGATCCTGGTAGCGCAACAGGCGATACGTCGGTACGGGCCCGGCGCTTCAAGCCGTCCCGCCACTGCCCGTCGCGAGGATCGGGTCTGGACGTATCCGTAATACCAACCATCGCGGGAGAACCCCGCCGGGGTTAATTTGTGCGGGCATTGCAAGGTCCAGCTTCTGCCTCACCGGCCGCCGAGCTTGAGCTTCGCGGCGCGCATTGCGCGCTTCAGGGTCACCGGCTGCGCACCGGCGTACGGCGCCGCCTGTTTCACCCGAAGCATCTCGGGCCAGCCGATCAGCGAATCTGCGATGCAGTCTACCAGCCCGTGGCACGCGCGCATGCATCCGTTGTAAACCACGCCCATGAAGCTCTCGTTCGTGCTCGCTGTCAGTTTGTTCGCGTGCGGCGGCCCCCAAGGCGAAGGTCCCAAGGGTCGCGGCGGCGATAGTGCCGGTGACAAGCCGGCCGCTCACAGCGACGTGTCGCTCGAGATCCCCGTGAACGAGATCAAGAGCATCGTGTTCGAGCCGAAGGCGCTCGGTCGGCCGGACATGCTCTTCATCGATTCGAAGAAGAGGCTCACGCTCGAGGAGCAGAAGGACAGCTACCAGAAGGAGAAGGACGTTGTCATGAGGCAGATGCAAGCCGCCGCGCTCGCGACGATGCTCTACAGGGAGTCGAAGAAGCAGACCGGCTCGGCCCAGAAGCTACTGATCGAGGAAGCGCGCGCCACGCTGCGCGACGTCCAGACGTTTGCGAAGGACGAGGTCGACGAGATCACGCTCAGGATGCTCGGCAACTACGAGATCCTTCTCGAGGACTGGGCGGCAGCCGAGAAAACATGGGAGACGCTCGTCGGCAAGAATTCGAACCCGCAGCGCCTGCTTTACAACAAGTCGTGGTGGGGCTACGCGCTGCTCAAGCAGTACAAGGACGCCGCCGCGCTCGATCTGCTCAAGAGCGATACTCTCAGCGAGAAGGAGCCCGCACACGCGTACGTCACCGGCTGGGCGAAGTGGCGGATGCACGACGACGTCGGTGCACGCGCTGCGATCACCACCGCGTACGCCGGCTGGGGCACCCTCGCCTATCTCCGCGACCAGGTGTGGCCCACCGCCGTGTGGTTCCTGACCGTCGACGAGCATGTCGCGGTCACCAGGAGCGACACCGAGGCCGGCTACCTGCTGTTCTGGCTACGCGACGATGGCAAGTTGTTCCGTGGCTCGCTCAGGGTCATGACCATGGTGCGCGACGGCCAGAGCCTGGTCCGCTTCGTCCTGCAGATCGAGGACCAGCCGAGCTGGCTCCAGCGCGCGATGCTGGCGCGGCTCGAGACCAAGCTGCGCGCGGGGTTCATCCCACCCTCGCCAGCGATGTTTCGGCCCAACCCGAAGCCGCCCAGGAAGGACGCACCCAAACCGGACGGCCCCAAGCAAGAAGACGGCGGTCCGCCGGTATCCCCCATCCCCTGATGCGGGATGTCCCGCGGTTCCGTCGAGGCGCTGACGCTCGATGTTGATGCCGGCGCCCCCGCCGGGGCGGACCCCGCCGGGGTTAATTTGTGCAGCATTGGGTTCGGACGCGTGGATCTCGATGCCTGGCTGCTCGGTACTTACCAGAGCCACAGCGCCAACGCGTAACGCGACGCGACGTCGACGAGGCGGGTACCCCTCTGTGCCAACGTCACATGAGACAGTCCCACCCCGATATCTCAGTAGCGATGGGCGGAGAATGGTCCCCCAAGCGTGCCCAAGCCAACCAAAGTTCCTGGTCGAGAGGTCGATCTACAGCTCGCAGCTGGCCACCTGGCGCCAGCAGCTCGGGACGAACGGCGGGGAGCCCCGACCGAGGTTGCTGGTGCTCAATGACCGTGACAACCGTGCCAGCTTGCTCGCCTCTGTAAGCGCGACGACAAGGACAGCGAGCCCGAGGTCAATCGATCATCGGCGCGGCCGGAGGTTCGACGCGGTTCGCGGCTCACGGGCTGATCGCGCCACGACTGCGTGAGCACGGCGCGCCGCCCAAGCACCGGCCGCCGGAGCGCCGTCGCGCAGCCTCCTGCTCGGCTTCGACCGCGCGAACGCGGTCCCGCAGCTCCGCGAGTAGCACTGCCTCGGGTCCCGGTTCCGACGGGCATCGGGCCGTCGGGGCGAAAGAAGTGTAAAGGCCGCATCGCGCGCAGCGTACGCCCACCCAGCACGGCCCCTCGGCTGACTCCGCCGCCGATGACCAATTGACCTCGGGCTCGCTGCCCTTGTAGTCGCGCTTACAGACGAGAGCAAGCTGGCACGGTTGTCCCCGCTATTGAGCACCAGCAACCCCGGTCGGGGATGTCAGCCTCACAGGGCGCCCTGCGCATACGAGGTCGCCATGCGGACCTTGCTGGGCGTCATCGGCGAGCGCATCCATCGCCATGCGAGCTCGGGCTCTGCGGTGCGACGAAACTCTGCGTAGCTCGATGCCGGCGTGTCGATGGCATTGACGACAAAGTCGTACACCGTCAGATTGCTCCACACCGCGAGCAGGTCCGGTGGAAGCTGCGAGAACCGGAACAGCGTCGTTCCGACCGCTCCGGGCGGCAGCACCACCGTCCAACGCGTGAGGTCGTAGGTGGGCGTCATCACGGTGGTCTCGATCACGACCCCGTCGCGATCGCCCGCGCGGGTCATGGTCCAGCGAGCCCCCGTGACGCCGCTCGGCCCACCCGGCGCGAGCTCGCCTTCGGTCCAATGAAGATCGATGGGACGCGCGAGCAGGTCGCTCGACAGATCGCCGACGAGCGACGTCGGTGTGCCGGTGCGGTATTCGAGGATCGTGCTGTGGCCGGGGTCCACGTTGACATGGTGGAGGACGAGCCCGGTCAGGAGACCGTCTCCGCCACCGGGGAGCAGGAACTGGTGTGCGTCGCGGAAGTCGATCGTGCCGCTGTTGCTCCCCGTGAGCCCCTCACCCCCGGCGATGCGCTGGGTCGTGAACTCCCCGCCCGCACCTGGCGGTACTCCGGTGACCGCGAGCTGGAAGTTGATCGGAGGGAGCCACGGCCCGGCGATCGTGGCGGTCCCACCCTCCCGCAGGGACACCTGCGGATCGTAGATGTAGCCGCGCAGGACCGAGCTGATCACGTCAGTGCGGTACGCCGTGGCGAGCGCCGGACCCGACGCCGGCGTACAGGCCAGCATCGTCAGCGTGACCGGCGATGGTCCGGTCGCGCCCGATCCTCCGCAAGGGACCATGACGAGGTAGCGGTCGTCGGGGTCGGGACCCGGCGGGAGCGCGAGCATCGCATGCCGGACCGGCAGGTCCCAGTCGTGACCGCCCACGGTGAGCTCGTCGCCAGCCTCGACACCGGCGATCGTCGTCAACCGGTGCTCGATATCCTCGACGATCGTGATCGCGCCGCCTTCGGACACGCGCGCAATCGCGTTGCCCTGGGTGTCGGTCGTGGTGCGGCGGGCCAGCGTACCGTCCGCTGCATACGACAGCACGTGCACGCCCGCCCGCGGTCCCATGCCCGACCTGTCGCGTGCCAGGACGTGCACCGTGACCGGAAACATCGCCGGCGCATCGACGGCGGCGTCGCTGGTCATCATGGCGTCACCGGTCATCATGGCGTCACCGGTCATCATGGCGTCACCGGTCATCGCGGCGTCGCTGGTCATCGGCTGACCGCGACCGCACGCACCGAGCCAGATCGTACCGATCCGCAGTACCGTGCCCCATCTCGCCATGCGCCAGAATGGACCGTCCTGTGCCGCGCCACCATCTCGAATGATCATGTCCGGAAGATGGCCGCTGGACGGCCGATTGATCACGCTTTCGCGGTCCTCAGCCCGACGCCAAGCTCGGCGCCAGCGAGCCATCGGCCAGGTCGCGCACGCGAGAATCCCCGACGGAGGTTGACTCGGGAGGACGAATTGCCCGCTCCATGCCAGAAATGCACCGCGCAGCACATAGGTAAAACAAACACATCCTCGACGTCCTGCTGGAAGCAAGCCCTCAGTCGCCGAGCGTGAGCCGGGCGGTTGCCTCGGCGCGGAGCGCGGTCAGCCTGCGTCAGCTGGCAAACAGCTCGGCGAGCGTGGCGGCCGATAGCACGCGCATCGACCAGATCTCGAGCTGCTCGATGGAGGCGGTCACGATGCGTTGCTCGACGTGGGTGTCCACCTGATCGCCGAAGCGCTGCCGCAGCTGGCGCAGCAGCAGCAGCTGGAAGCCCTGTTCGAAGCCCTGCTTGCGACCCTCCTGGCGACCTTGCTCGATGAGTTCCTGTCCGGCTGTCACGATGCTGTCCTTGGTTTCGGGTCCGATGTCGCGTACCAGAAGCGCTTGCAGCGCCTCGGGCCTGATGTGCTCGTTAACTTCGAGAATATAGCGTACGCCGAGCTCGGGCGCTGGAACATCGGATATTTGTGTTTCGAGATCACGAGTGGCGATCTGAAGCATGGATACGAATACCGAAGCGAAGCTGTCGCTTTGGTACCCGGGCGATATCGCCTGCCGTCGTGCTGAACCCAGGATCATCGCGGATGGCGAGCCATCGCCTCGTGATCTGGGAGACGTGGTGCCAGATCGGCATCGTTCGACCGCCGGGTTGCCAGGGCGACGCGGCCACCCGGTACGAGCCACGCGAGATCGATGGGATGCGGCGGGTACGGATCGTGCTCGACCTCGGGCGTGGATCGGATCACGGGACTCTTGCTCGGCACCGCCATCGGCGACTCGCTCGGGCTGCCGCGCGAGGGCCTCAGCCCCCGCCGTGCGGCGCGAATGTACCGTGGGCCGCTGCGCCAGCGGCTGCTGCTCGGACGCGGCATGCTGAGCGACGACACCGAGCACGCGTGCATGACCGCGCAGGCGCTGTGCGTGGCCGGCGACGACCCCGATCGCTTCGCGCGCGCGCTCGCGTGGCAGCTGCGCTGGTGGTTGCTCGGCCTGCCGGCGGCGATCGGCTGGGGGACGCTGCGCGCGCTCGTGCGTTCGTGGATCGGGTTCTCGCCCGCGCGGAGCGGCGTTCGGTCGGCCGGCAACGGCGCGGTGATGCGGGCCCCCATCATCGGCGCCGTGTTCGAGGATCCGGATCGCATCGCCGCGTTCGTCGGAGCGTCGACCGCGATCACGCACCGCGAGCCGCGCGCGCGCGCCGGCGCCCTGGCGATCGCGCTCGCCGCCCGCCACGCCGTATGGTGCCGCGAGGTCACCGCCGCCGCCGTGCTCGACGAGATCCGGCGGCGCACCACCGATCACGAGCTGCTCGGCGCGCTCGATCGCGTGGAACTGGCGCTGGCCCACGATACCGAGCCGGCCGCGCTTGCCGCCGAGCTCGGCCTGGCGCGCGGCGTGACGGGCTATGTCCACCATACTGTCCCGATCTGCCTGCACGCGTGGCTGCGCTCGCCGCAGGACTTTCGCCGCGCGGTCGGCGACGTCGTGCGGCTCGGCGGAGACAGCGACACGACCGGCGCGATCGTCGGCGCGCTCGCGGGCGCGACCGTCGGCGAGGCCGGCCTGCCGCCGGAGTGGCTCGCGATCGTCGACTTCCCGCGGTCGCTCGGCTGGATCCGCGCGCTCGGCGCGCACCTCGCCCGGCGGTCGGCGCCGGCCCGCTTGTGGTGGCCGGCGATCCCGCTGCGGAACCTCGCGTTCGCGGCGATCGTGATCGCGACGGGGCTTCGCCGGCTCCTGCCACCGTACTGACCGCCCCGCCCGGATCGATACCAGCGCATGATACGGGTGAGCGGCGCTCGGTCTTCCCCCGGGGTGATCGCGGCCGCACCCGCTAAATCGCTGGTGCGGCATGGAGTTGTTCGGTGTAAAAATGGGGCCAACGACAGCGGCTACCGCATGGTGGGTGGCGAGGTGCCGCGAACCAGCACGCCAGAAGGAGACGTACACATGGGTGGCGGATTCGAGAAAAAGCCTGGGGGAGCGAGCCTCGTGGAGCAAGCCTTCGAGCGCGGTGGCAGCGCCCCGGCCGTGCAAGCCAAGGTCGGCGCAACCACCTTGGCCGAGCAACTCGACCCAGGCACCGGCGGGATCCACCAGGCTGCCGCCATGGGGATCGCTGGCCCGGGCGGGTCGTTGCCGCACCGCGACGCGATCCAGCAGGCGTTCGGCCACCATGACGTGAGCGGCGTCCAGGCCCACGTCGGTGGCAGCGCCGAGACGGCGAGCCGCGCGATGGGCGCAGAGGCCTACGCGACCGGCCAGCACGTCGCGTTCGCCGGCGCGCCAAGCCTGCACACGGCGGCGCACGAAGCGGCGCACGTTGTCCAGCAGCGCGGCGGCGTCCAGCTCAAGGGCGGCGTGGGGATGGCCGGCGACGCGCACGAGCAGCACGCCGACGCGGTGGCCGATCTCGTCGTGCAGGGTCGCTCCGCCGAGGGGCTGCTCGATCAGCACGGCGCGGGGTCGGGCGGGGGCGCCGCCGTCCAGCGCAAGGAGATCGTGCCCGGCGCCAAGGAGGCCGTGCCGGCCGCGCCGGCCGGGACCGTCGACACCAAGCCGATCATCGCGAAGCTCGATGGCATGCTGATGCCGATCTTCTTCGGCGTCACCAAGGGCTCCTTCGAGGTCGACGGCGTCAGGGCGTGGATGGACCGGTTCACGCAGACGCTCACCGAGGCCAAGACGGTCGCGGCCTCGGCCGGCACCCCGCCGCCCGAGCTGGTCGCCGCCATCGACCGCTGCGTGACCCTGTACGTCACCGACATGCGCCAGGTCGCCGAGGAGATCCGCACCGCGACGATTGCGCTGACCAACGACTCGTCGGTCGCCAAGCAGGACCCGACGAAGGCCGTGTTCCCGACGCAGGCGCAGGTGAAGCAGTTCGGCACCGCCGCCGCCAGGTTCAGCGAGCTGTCGCGCGACGCCGCGCTCCCGGCCAGCGCCGCCTCGAAGACCGCGCTGCAGGCGACCGGCACCACCGCGCAGGACGCCGCGCTCGCCATGCTGCAGTCGCTCTCGGTGGTCGCCGCCCGCGACCGCTGGAACACGGGCGCCTCGACCCAGACGCCGAGCGCCGACAAGGCCGGCACCGGGCCGCGCACCGAGATCGACGAGATCTTCAAGGACGCCGGCTGGGGCACCCGCGCCGAGGCCTACACCACCGACAGCGGCAAGAAGCGCGTGTTCGACTGGTGCGGCATGTTCGTGGTCTCGTCGTACGTAAAGGGCGCGGGCATGGCGTCGCAGCTCCGCGCCGGCTTCTACCACACCGACAACGTGCAGGACTTCTTCAACTACGCGCAGGCCCACAACGCGCAGCGCGTGCCGATGTCGATCTGGGCCGAGAACAAGTGGTGGAACCTCAAGGCGTACCACCAGGCCCGCGGCACCGCGCGCCAGTGGACGCCGCGCGCCACGATCCAGGCCGCGATCGCGGCCGGCGGCACCGGCGACATCCGGCCCGGCGACACCTGCCTCATCGATCACAAGGGCGGCAACAGCCCGTCGCACATCGTCATGGTCGAGTCCTACGACCCGACGACCAAGCAGCTCGTGACCATCGAAGGCAACACCTTCGGCATCCACGCCGACACGGCTGGCAAGGCCGAGCGCGTCGACGACGATCACCTCAAGCACTCGACGCAGGGCACCGGCACCGCCGCCGGCGTCCACGTGCGCGACATGCGTCAGCTCGCGCTGGGCCCCGGCACGTACGTGGTCACCGGCGAGGCGTTCGTCCGCGACGACGACGATCTGACCAAGTACAAGAAGGACGACGCCCACAAGAAGATCGTGATCCCGGCCGACACGACGGTCGACGTCACGGAGATCAAGACCGTGGGCGGCGCCAAGTACGCCAACGTCACGAACTGGGGCTGGACCAAGCTCTCGAACCTCAGCACCCACGACAAGGCGCCCAAGGGCGGCTACACGGGCCCGAGCGGCGCGACCGTGTGGGGCGTGGGGCGGCCCTCGATGGTCGACTTCGAGGACGGCCACGAGTACGCCGTCAACCAGGTGCCGGCCGACCTCCAGACCACCTCGCCCACGGAGATGCACGAGCTGGCCAAGCACAAGGACAAGACCGGCGCCGCGGTCCGCAAGGTCGATCTCAAGTAAGCGGCCAGCCGCGGCGCGGCGACCTCGCAGCCGTGGTCAGCGCGGGCGGCCCGGGTCAGCGGCGGCGGCAGCCTGCGTGCGCGTCGACGGCGGTCGGGACATCGGGCGCGCTGGCTGGCTTGAACTCGTGCTTCTTCGCGTCGTAGCACAGCAGGCGCGCCGGCAGCGTGCCCTTGCCGTCGTGCAAGGCGCCCGACGCCGGGTCGACCACGCGCAGCATCGGCTTGTCGCCCGTCTTCTCGACCTGGATCGAGCCCACCGGGCACGACGGGCCCATGCCCGCCTTCTTCTCCGCGGGCGAAGGCGCGATGTAGCTGCCGGTCTCGAGGCTGTACAGCGTGACGAGCGTGTCCTCCGAGACGTCGAACAGCACGCGGCGCTCCTTCCAGCCGGCACCCGAGCTGGCATGGCACACCAGCTCGATGCTGTCGCGCGTGGCGAACAGCTTGATCGGGCGCAGCTCGACGCTGTCGTCGCAGTCCGCCTCGGTGCGCAGCGCCATGAGCGGCCGCTCGTCCTTGCCACGCACCGCGAGCGCGATGGTGCAGCTGCCGCCGGCGCAGCGTCGCGGACGTAGCGCGAGCGCCTTGCTCGCGCTGCCGAAGCTGCCGCTCGCGGTCACCGCCGCCTTGCCGATCGCATACACCTCGCAGCCGCGATCCTCCTCCTTCGGGAAGGCGAGGAAGCGGTCGCTCGAGCGCGCCACCACGTAGATCGCGTCCTCGCCGATGGGCTCGTAGCGCGCGACGCGGCCGTGCGCCGGCAGCCCCTCGCAGCCGTCGAGCCGCGCCTCGACGCCCGGCTCGGCATGGGCGGTCGCAGTCGCAGCCAGGAACAACGTGACGCAGCCCATCCACCTGATCATGGAGCAAACATACCATCGCCCTCGCCGGCCGGCCCGCGCCACGTGGGTTCCGCGACAAGCGCCCCGCAGATCGCGTCCCACGCTTCAAGAAATCGCTTCATCTCCCCGGCGTGCCGGATGCTCTCACACGCGATGTCCGTCAAGAGGTGGCTGAAGCGCGCGGACGCGTCGGGGCCGTACATGTGCCCCAGTTCGTGGAGGTACGTGCTGAGCGCCTCGCTCCCGCGCCCCGGTGCGAGCAGGTAGCGCGCCATTCCCATCCAGACCCCAGCACCGTCCCGTAGCATCCGCGCCGGTGGCAACTGTTCCACGTCGAACAGCGCGGCGAAGCAACCCGTGGTGACCTCCCGCAGGACGTGAAAGCGCCGGTGCCACGAGCCGAGGCGCATCCTCATCGTAGACGCTGTTCGCGACCATGGTCTTACCCTCGAATACTAGCATTGGACTCGTGCGGCGCCGAATGCTCGGCGGTGGCCTGGTGCATTGATAGCCAGCAGGTGGCGATGGCAAATGCGGCCCAACGCAGCCTGGGGCAGTCGGCGAACAACTCGGCGAGCCTGGAGGCCGATGGCACGCGCATCGACCAGGTCCCGGGCGGCGAGAGGTGTTGTGAGCATTGAGACAAATACCCAGGCGAGGCTGCCATTCCGGAGAATGCATGGCGATCGAACGCGCCCTGCTCCGACGGCATGCGAATATCTACCAATGTCGATGCCGACGCGTGAGGAACTGCTCCGGAGGTTCGGCCCGGTCGACGATCCTGAGATTGAGGCCCGGCGGCAGCACATCCTCAAGGTTCTGCTGGACCAGGACCCCAAGATGCAGCAACAGCTCATGGAGAAGGGGGTGCTAGAAGGGCAGTTGACCGAGGCGCGTGTCGTCTTGCGCCGGGTGCTCGCGCTCCGGCAACTTGCGCCGAGCCAGGACGACGACGCGCGCATCGGAGCGTGCACCGACCTCGCGACCTTGGAACGCTGGCACGGCCGAGCCGTCACCGCAGTCAACGTCTCGGGCGTGCTCGAGTAGCCGACCGGGGCAGGCCGCGGTTGGTGGCCAGGCCGCCGACGCGCGCGAACGCATCAGCTCGTCGAGCCTGGAACGCCAGCCGCCGGTCGCGTGAAGGGCTACCCCGCCTTGTCGCGGTCGGACGAACTTGTCGGCATTTTTCCTCGCGCGAGCGCCTTCACCACCTCTGCCGTCAGCACGACGTACACGGGTTGGTCCGGCGCGCGAAACACGTTCATGGCGATCGCCCACGAGTGGCCGGCGGCCCAGTCGAACAGCTCGGGCGGTGGCATCACGGCAGCCCCGAAGGTGCCGAGCTTCATGCCGTGATCGCGCGCGCTCGTGAGGAGGCTGCCCTCGTCGGCATATACTGGCAGCGCCTCGACGCCGCCAGGCCAGCTGTGCAGATTGGCGCCCGCGGTCTTCGGATCGACGATCACCTGCAGCGGGACCTCGCGACGGAGTAGCTCCTCGTAGAGCGCTGGACGGGCGGTGTCGCCGTCGTCTGCGACGGCGAGTAGCAGGCGGCGCAGGCGCGGCGCGCGCTGGACGGCCGATACCTGCGGCCCGCCTCCCGCGGAGGCGAGCTTCTTCTCCAGCGCGTCGCGCTCCTCGGCCTCGAGGCGTTGCTGCCGCTCGGTGTCGCCGTCCTCCTCCGCGCGGTCCTTCGCTTTGTTCACCTGGTGCGCGGAGGTATCGGCCGGGGCCGCCGGGTCCTGGGGCGCGCCGAGGATCGCCGACAGGATGACGCCCTCGGGCCGGTGCACCTCAGCGAGGATAGCGGCCTCCTTCGCATCGGGGACGCGCACACCGAGGCCCATGCCGCGGACAAGCGCCGCGACCACCTGCGCGTGGGGCGACGCAGTCTCGTGCAGGAACACCGCCTGCACGAGCGGCGTGCCGTGGATGCCGATCGTGTAGATGCACCGGAGCCACCGCTGTACGAGCCACGGCGCTCGGGGCGCGCCCGCAAGGCCGGCTGCATCGACCGTCCACACGAGCATCCCGTTGTGCGGGATCACCTCGGGATCGTTGGGTGCCATGAGCGAGGAAAGGGACCCGGACACGTTGCTCAGGAAGACGCGCGGACGTGGCCCGCGCATCAACTCGCCCACCCTGGCGAGGATCGTGTCGAACTCCGCCTCCCTCTCGTCGCTGCTGCCTCCAACGTGGGCCAGCCAGACGCCTCCCGATGAAGAGACGAGCGCGGGCAACAGCCCCGTGCCGTAAATGCTCACCTGATGACCGTCCGGCACCGTTGCAACCTGCGTCGCCGCGAGAGACGCCTCCGGGGGAGAGGAAGCAGGGGTGGTAGGGGGCGCGCGCTTGCGCCAGCGATCGAAGAGTCCCATGGTTGCGCATCCTATCCCGAGCGGATCGGGTGCAGTCGCGAGCGGAGCTCGACTCGCTCACTCATGTCGCTGACGAGGGCGTCGAGGACAAGGGCGGCTGGTGCGCACAGGCCGAAGCTCGTGTCGAGGCGCCACCATGACTGCATGTGCGCGGTGCGCGAGCTACGCGAGGCGGATGGGTGACTCAACCCTGGAGGCACACGTGGGGGACGCGATCCGGACGCGCACGTCCCACGACCGGATCCACGCGAAGAAGTTTCACCGCGAGCCGATCGGCGTTGCTGCCGCTCGGGTATCGCCGTCCTCCTCCGCACGGTCCTTCGCTTTGTTCACCTGGTGCGCGGAGGCATCGGCCGGGTCCGCCCGGGTCCTGGGGCGCGCCGACGAGCGGACCAGGGGCAACCGGGCGATGATGTGCGTTCCTTGCTTACACTAGCGCTCGACAAGATCGAGGGCCCCGACAAGCATCGGGGCAGGGTCCTAGCCGAGCGGACCGGGCACCAACCGGGCACCAAAGTAGTTCAACAATCGTCTAAGTATCGAGCGGGATACCAGATTCGAACTGGCGACCTTCAGCTTGGGAACGCTTCTCAGCCCTCTGCCACCAACCATACTTCCAAGTCATTCCTCACACTTATCTGTCTCACGGCGTCCCAAGACGTCGCATGTTGTGACACTGGAAGTGGGGTTCGAGGTGGGGTCGTTTTAGCGGCGCTCCCGCCGCGCTGCGCGATTTCCCGAGGTGGGTGGCCAAGCATCCGCGACGTCGCCGTGAACGCGATCTCGGCCTGCCGGGACCGCGACCACCAGGCGACCTCTAGTCTAGTGACCACCACTGCGGCGAGCTGGGCACCGCGGCCCGCGCCGACGAAGGACAGCGGCACGAAGTCGAGCGGCTAGGACTAGCGGCGATCGCCGGAGCGCTGCGGGTACGCGGGCCAGGCGTGGCGCCTTGCCGGAGCGCGCGCCGTGCCGGTGCGGTTCGCGCTCCACCGCCGCGCTCGCCAGCGCCACGGTCATGCCGCCGCGCTCGTCAGCGAGGTAGCCGCCAGCGCCCTCGGCGAGAGGCCCGAGCTCCTGCAGCTCCTCGGGCGACGTCGCAGCGCCACCACCGCGGGCACGACGAGTTCGGCTCGGCGATCACCCGCGGCCGAGCTGGGTCGCACCGAGCCCATGTCGTGTGCTTCCACGTGACTCACCGGGAAGCCAGCACGAGCTGGCTCGCATCGACGCCGTCGCGGACCCTGAGCTGCGGCCGATCGCTGTCGCGCAGCCCCTCCAGGCTGATCGCCGCGCGGCCCTGGCGGAACGCTGCGGCGACAGACTCGCGCTCGCCGAGCCCGCCGTAGAACCCGATCGCGAAGTTGCGGGCCGCGCCGTCGATGATGGTCCCGCTCATGCCCACGACGCAATCGACATGTGCACGCAGCGCTTCGGCCTGCATGTTGCTGTAGCACGCGCTCAGGACCACCAGCTTGACCGAGGAACCTGCCGCGCCGAACGTCGCGTCGAGCGCCTGCGCCGTGACCACCTGCGCTCGTCCATCCGGCCCCTGGAAGAACAGCCCGCGTTGCCGTTCGTGGTCATTGGTGCCGGTGGCAGGGCCACCATGACCGCTGAAGTGCACCACGGTCGGCTTGAGCTTGCGTAGCTCGCGGAGCAGATCGAGCGGCTGGGCTGCCCACCGGGTCTCCAGCGCGAAGCAATCCCGGTAGCCGCTGCGCTCGAGCTCCGCCTGGATGGCGCGCGCTTCCTCGCCGAGCGCGCGCGGGTCCGTTCCGGTGGGGTTGGCGGCGAGGAACAAGATGGCGTGCTTCTTCATGGTCGGTCTCGGCGAAGGGGCCGCGCGCGGACGGTCCTCACGATCGCCGGCACCGAGCTGCGTGTCGCGACGATTGGGTGGAAGCCAGTCGAGAAACCAGATGCCTCCGGCGGAGTCACCGGCAACGACGCCAGTCGTGCTGGCGGCCACGGCCAGATAGGAAGCATCGCCGCGGTGCGTGAACAAGCAAGCATAAGTCGCCAGGTCCCAAATCTTCAGGGTCTTGTCATCCGACGCGGAAACCACGCGCCGGCCGTCCGGCGTCACCGCGCACGCGTTCACCGCGTCGGCGTGGCCCTTCAGGGTGGCGAGCACGCGCCCGCTCGCCAGGTCCCACACCTTCAGCGTACGGTCCACCGACGCCGAGACCACGCGCTGGCCGTCCTGCGTCACCGCGCACGCTCTCACGCCGCGGTCATGACCTTCCAGGGTGGCGAGCACGCGCCCGCTCTCCAGGTCCCACACCTTCAGTGTCTGGTCCCACGATGCCGAGACCACGCGCCGGCC